>CM055430.1:8945835-8975258 GCA_029228465.1 Salix viminalis
AAAATTAACATATAACTAAAAGATTAGGGAAAATACTATTCATGCACTTGTTCACACACTCACAAAACAACGTGGGCCCTGAGCTTTTTTTCATCCAGGTGTGTGTAGCGAGTTAGATCCACCCTATTTTTTTTTGTCTTTTCCTGATGTGAGCGGTGTAATGTCGAAACAACCCCGATAATAAGACAAAAAACACGTTTTTGGCTGAGGGCTACTGATTGTAATTGCACCGCGTCTGGACCGGTCGGTCGGACCGGTCCGCCGGAACCTTTTTTTTTTAATATTTTTTAAAATGTGTTATTACGTGTGTAGCCCCCGATAAGACAAAATTCATTAATTAGCCTCAGGGGTGGTTTAGTAATTGACACACTACGTCAGCGTGTAGCTTGCGTCGACAACGCCCGAGCGTCCCGTACAAAGCGGCGTCGGTAGCGTTTTTCTTTCCGCCATCGATTCAAGCGGCGCGTGCGGCGTCATACGGCGTCAAAAAATTTTCCTCCGCCGGCTAGACCGTTTCGCAACCCTTCCCTGAATCTCATGGAGCGGCGCGTGTGGTGTTATTATCGACGTAGAGGCTCATATAGTCGGTTTAACGTTTATGTGCACTTTTCTCTCTCCTCGGCACGGATTCAACTTGAGTCCCCGATTTATTGTTGATGCATTTCAGTCCCTTGGCTTTTGTTTGATTTATGTAATAGAAGTTTCGATTTCTGTCAATTTCGTCCTTTAATTCAAATTGATATATATGCAATTTACATGTCAGTCCTTCTTCTTTGAATTTTTCGGTTTTCTATTAGATCCCTTAATTTTTTTAGTGCAGCAGGTTATATTGTTTTCAATTGTGTCCCTCATTTCAAATTCATTATATATTGCACTTTAATTTCAGTCCCTCTTCTTTTAAATTTTTTTTCCTTTTTAAATCTTTGAATATTTTTTGGTACAAAATTATTAATTATTGTCAAATTAATCCTTCATTTTAAATTAATTATAATATAATAATATAATTAATATTATATAATAATAATAATAATAATAATAATAATAATCTTTTTTTTGGATCACAAATATTTTTTAAATGCTAACAATAATAATAATAATAATAATAATAATAATAATAATAATAATAATAATAATAATAATAATAATAGCAATGCTAATTTTTATTTTTATTTTATTTTTTTGTTTTATCTTTTGTCCTCTTCTTTTAAATTTTTTTCCTTTTAAATCTTTGAATATTTTTGGTACAAAATTATTAATTGTTGTCAAATTAATCCTTCATTTTAAATTAATTATAATATAATAATATAAATAATAATAATAATAATAATAATCTTTTTTTTTGGATCACAAATATTTTTTAAATGCTAACAACAACAACAACAACAACAACAACAACAATAATAATAATAATAATAATAATAATAATAATAATAATAATAATAGCAATGCTAATTTTTATTTTTATTTTATTTTTTTGTTTTGTCTTTTGTTAAAGTTTCTTGGAATTTTTAGTCTATCATTAATTATATGTTCTAATATTTATTGAATATTATCGCATAGGAATATATATAGGGAGACGAAAACATGACCTAGGTTTTTTTGAATAAAAAAAAAACTTAATATTAGTATTCTTAAATACATTTTATATAATAATATATTGAATTACTCAAATAACATAAAAAAAAATTTATTGAATATTGTCGCCTATAAATATATAGAGAGAGGAAAAAATGACCTAGGATTTTTTTCTTAAAAAAAAAATTCATAAAATATTCTTAAATACATTTAATATAAAAATATAATTAATAAATCCTATAAAAAAAATTTGCCTTTGAATTTAGATTTGGTGCTCTTTTGTTTAGGTTTATTTCTTAAAAACAAATTTGCAATATTTTCATTTTTAATATTTTAAATATAATATTACCGGGGGGGAAAAATTAAACTCAAAAAAAAATTACAAATTTACTTAGGTTATCTACAATTAAAAAAATATACTGGGTCACTTCCGTTTTCGATTCATGTTCTTTTTTAAATGGGAAATAAGTCATTATAGCATGTAAAAAAAATTAAGTTCATTTCTGGAAAAAAATGTAAATATTTTTTATTTTTTAATGTGTCGGATCTAATATTGCTAGGGAAAAAAATGGAACTCAAGAAAAATATATAGAGGGAGAGGAAAAATGACCTAGGATTTTTTTAACGACAGAAATTCATATCAGTATTCTTAAATACATTTAATATAATAATAAGATGAATAAATCTTATAAAATAAAATAAAAATATTGGCTTCAAAATTCAATTTTGTGCTCTTTTGTTTAAGTTTATTTCTTGAAATAAATTTGCAGTGTTTTGACTTTTTAATTATATATTTATGTATTTATATCAAATTAAAATATGGTAAACCAATTATATATTCTAATATTTATTGAATATTATCGCCTAATAATATATAGAGAAAGAACAAAAATAGCCTAAGATTATCCTTTAAATTAAATATATTATGGAAATTATGTCATATTAATTATATATTTGTGTATTTATGTCAAATGAAAATATATAAAACTAATTATATGTTTGAATATTTATTCAATATTATCAGCCTAAAAAATATATTGAGAGAGAGGAAAAAAATGACTTAGGATTTTTTTTAAGAACAGAAATTCATATCATGTTTTCTTAAAAATGACTTAAGTTTATTTCTTGAAATAAATTTACAATATTTTGACTTTTTTAATTATATATTTGTGTATTTATATCAAATTAAAAATATATTAAACCAATTATATGTTCTAATATTTATTGAATATTATCAGCCTAAGAATATATAGAGAGAGAACAAAATAGCCTAAAATTATCCTTTAAATAAAATATATTATGGAAATTATGTCAAATTAATTATATATTTGTGTATTTATGTCAAATGAAAATATGTAAAACTAATTATATGTTTGAATATTTATTCAATATTATCAGCCTAAAAAATATATTGAGGGAGAGGAAAAATGACTTAGGATTTTTTTAAGGACAGAAATTCATATCATGTTTTCTTAAATATATTTAATATAATAATATGATTAATAAATCTTATATAAAAAAAATATTGACTTCAAAATTTAATTTTGTGCTCTTTTATTTAAGTTGATTTCTTTACAAGAATTTCCAATGTTTTCATTTTTAATATTTTAGATCTAATATTACTGGGAAAACAAAACATCTAAAAATTTTTTTTGTGGCAAATTTACCTGCAATATCTACAAGTCAAATTAAAAAATATACAAGTCACTTCCCGTTTCCATTAGACTGTTCTTTTTTAGGCGGCAAATAAATAATTATAGCACACAAAAAAATTAAGTTTATGTTTTAAAAACAAATCACAATATTTTTATTTCTAATATGTCTGATATTTATTGAATATTATCGCCTAAAAATATATTGAGAGAGAGAAAAAATGAGTTTGGATTTTTTTGAAGGAAAAAAAATTCATATCGAGCATTCTTAAATATAATTATACTAACTAAATATCAAAATAATAAAATACAATACATATAAAAGCAATCAATTTTTTAACATAAATAAAAAAAAACGCACGCATCGCGATTTTGTTCAAATAATCAAAACATTGCAATTTTGCAATCTATGAGTTAATTAAATCAACACACAATTCGGATCCAAAGCTGTAACTAAATTATTCTCCAAGCCAATAAAATAATATTAACAACCAATCAGATCAATGCAAACAAAAAAATAATCTATCTTTAATAGATTTCAGCGATTGCAATATTGCTATCAACCCGAGTTAAGTGCTTAGTAAGCTGTTAAAAAAATATTTAACCATCAACACATTAGGTTCAAGACAACAAAAAATCATCTTTCATTCATTTTATTGATTACAGATTTACATCAACCAATTAAATAACCATCAAAACAATTAGTACATACTAAATAATTAATCAATTATGGTCTTGCAATACTCAAATTACAATTAGTTGATCTTTCAAAAAAAAATTCGCTAATAATTTTTAAATTTCGCAATTGAATTATTATCTGAGTATTTAAGCTTATAACAATAATCAACTAATTCAATACATAAAAAAAATATTATAGCATTATTTAAAATTTGCAATTCTCTATCTATCAACTAAAAAATTCTCTGCTTACCACATAAATAATCAGTTTGCTACATATAAAAAGCCCGGCGCAACGCGCGGGCTACCCAACTCGTATAGTCTAAACACATTGCATTGACAAGTAAATGTATTTGTGGTTTAAGCATAAAATAATTTTAAGGATATTGTCCGATAAGAAGTAAGAACAGCTTGGTCGAAATGGCAAGGTTACAAGACAGCTGAAAGGACATGATAGGTGGGGTAAACGTGCATGCACTTGACAACGTTTCTACACATCGATAAATTATGGTTGATAATTTAATTATTGCAAGCCACTTGACGTCATTTCTACTTTGGAATAGAAATTTGAATCTTGCTTTCCTTTAGTGATTTTTTAATTTAATTAATAGTTTGAGTCATCTTCTTTTTAAAAGTAATTTTTATTTAAAAATATATTGTTATATTCATCTTCACAAGAATATGGGTCTATGTATCTCCTCTCGAAGAGAGATGAAGACTGTAAATGTAGAAAGAGGAGGCTATTTGTAATATTTCAACGAGTAATAAATTAGAAAACTATTACTCACAAATAAAAAAAATAATGACATAAAAGAAAAGAAAAGAAAAAGGTGTGGAATCAATCTTCTTAGATTAGAAGCATGTCGTAGTCAAACGATGTTATCTACCATGACTATCCTTGAGAGTGTGCGTCACACCTCATCAAGTTCCCTATTATCTATGTGTAGGTTACTGCATCATAGGTCTCTAGTACAACGGATTTATATGGATCACTCCATCATAAATCTCTAGTATAATATTTTTATATGGACCACTCTATTATATATTTTTAACACAATATATTTATACAAATTGGCTTAACACAACAACTTTTCATGGATCACTTCAGGCCTGTTTATTTAAGAGGTGCAAACTGCGTTTTGTTGCACCTGCAAATATGTGTTTGGTAAATATAAAAAAAACTGGTTTGGATATAGAACACACCTATTTTTAAGTGTGAAATGCCATTTCATGGAAAACAACAAATTAATGCTTTCCGTGTTACAATTCGGGGGTGCTAATATATATATATATATATATATATATATATATATATATATATATATATATATATATATTTGTAATATTTAAATAATTTAAAAATTAATTACAATAAATAAATATATTAGAAGAATATTACAATATAATTTTGTCTCGCAATTCTAATTTTATTTTAAATAATATTTTATGATTGTTCCGAGATCGCCGAGGCCTTCACGTATAGATTTATTTTGGATGAAATTATAAGTAGTTTGATGGGAGAATAAAAACAAGTGTCTAATTTACTTGATTATTAATTATATTTTTTATTATAATTATTATATATATATATATATATGTGTGTGTGTGTGTGTGTGTGTGTGTGTGTGTGTGTGTGTGTGTGCACGCGCACGCGCGTGTTCTGTAATTTCACAAGTTAAAAGCAAAATAAAAAAGCTTGGTAACCAAACACACAAAACTATTTTTTTTCAACCTCAAACTCAACCACAGTTTTAAACAAACACTTCACTGCTTATTTTGAACCGCAGTAAAAACGTTTTTTTTTAAACTACTTTTTTTAACCTCAACCATAACAACAACCACAATACCAAACACACCCTTCATTGTTGAGCACACCATAAGGTTTTCTGATACATGATACATGCTTTTATATCCTCCAACCAAAACCACCAGGAATTATTAAGTTTCGATACCAATTTACATGACAAAAGCGTAAGATAATAGGGTTTATAAGCTAAAATGCTCAAAGACCAAGAATATTATCTTATAAGTTAAAAGAGATCGCAGGTGTTAACAGTAATGAACAATGTTTTACATTATTTATTTAGATTCAGAGGCACTGTTGATTGAAATGGTAAAATTACTATTTCCCCACTTTGTTTACTGTGTTTTTTAGCCTTGTCCGGGGCTACTTTTGATTTCTTTGCCTTCTTGTGCACAGTGAAATGATCATAATACCCATGAATAAGACAAAATAGCACAATTACCGCCGGAGACATTAAGGTTATTGCATATTTTTTTAAATGGCTAAATACGGAAATACCCTATAATAAGACAAAAGTGCACAGTAAATCTCGGGGTCAGAACGGTAACTGCACATTTTTTTAAAATGGCCAAATACGTATATACACCCATAGAAGACAAAATCCAAGAGTTGGTTGCAGGGTTGTGCCAATAATTTACTATTTTTTAAATATATATTCTGACGCGATACTATTGGCGCATCGCTGGGCACGTCATTTGTTTTCGCGTGCACATGGGTTTCGGACGGCGCATGTGGTGTTTTCCGGCATGCAAAAATACCTGTCAACCCCCATGTTTATTGACTTTTCATTGTAATTTTTGGACGACGCGTGCGGCGGTTTCCAGTTTCTGCCATGTTCTCTTCCTCATTGTACGACGCGTGGGGGTCTAAGATGGTCGGCGGCGTGTTAGTGGTCGGTTGAAGTTGCCCTCCCTTTTCTCTCTCCTGTGTGCGAAAATACATGTCAACCCCTGTTGTTTATTGACTTTTCATTGTAATCCCTGATCTTTCAATTGTTTTATATGGTCCTATTTTCTATTATATAAGTTTTGATTTGTTTCAATTTGGTCCTTCAATTGCAATTGATTATATATTGTAGTTTCATTTCGGTCCTCAGTCTTTTAATTTTCCGATTGGTTTGAAATCCTTAATATTTTTTTTATTAGAGTTTTATTTTGTTTCAATTGTATCATTCAATTCAAATTGATTATATATTTTAGTTTCACTTCGGTCATTAGTCTTTTAATTTCCGGTTTTGTGTTATATTCTTTAATTTTTTCGGTATCAAAGTTTTGATCTGTTTCAATTTTGTCCTTTAAATAAAATTTATTATATATATTTTCCATTTCGGCCCTTATACTTTTAATCTTAGATTTTATTTTCATTCCTTTATTTTTTTTATATATATTTCTTAAATGTTTCCTATTTTTATCTATGTTTATATGCACATGCTCTTAGTTTTTGTTTATAATTTTTATTATTTTCATTGTTATTAAGGTTTTTTTTATATGTGATGTTTAAATTTTAATTTGTGTTGGTGATCATTTGAAATTGATATTTATTATTTTTTTCTCTTTGTTTTTATATATATATATATGACCTAGGTGTTTTTGAAGAAAAAAAATTAATATCGGTGTTCTGAAATATTTTTAATATAATAATATGAGGAATAAATCTTATAAAACAAAAATTAATTTTTTTTTTCTAACAATAACTATGGTGTCATCAATAGTATGAACAATAAGAATTAGAATATGATTTTTTGTAATAATATTTATAATGACAACTACAATAATTATGGCAATTTAACAATCATGATAATAACAATGACAATAATAATCAAAATAATTCATCAGTTGATGTTATTTATCTTAGAGGTTGACTTTTGTGACTTTTTTATGTATGATATTTTATATCTAATATCACATAATAAAAAAATATACGAAGTCATACGTACACGAAACAGATGGAAAAATTGGGGCAAATTATCTACAATGAAAAAATATACGAGCCAACTGCCCTCTACTTCGCCGTATCCATAAACAAATTTTTTAAAACGAAAAAAAATATTAATGGTCTTAGATTGTTGTATAATGCTATATATCTTAGCAAAATAATCAACTTACAAAACTTTTGGTTCTTGTTATAGCAAAAATATTTACAATAATAATAAAAATAATTATTGTATATTAGGTTTTTATATATTCATTTTATTATGGAAAATGCATTCAAAATAATAATTATTAACCAATATTTCAGATCTGAAATATTATAAATAAGCAATATTTACAATCCTTAGATTTTTTGTTGTTTTAGTTAAAAAATTATTTTTACAATATTTTTATGTATAATATTTCAGATCTAATATCACGTAAACAAGAAAAAATATGAGGAAACACATAAACAAAATGGACAGACAAATTTTCCCAAGTTATCTACAATTACAAAATATTTGAACCATTTCCCTTGTGTTTCGATTACAATGTTGCTTTTAGGTGAATAAAAAAACTTATTTCTATCATATTTTATCTATTACAATTTTATTAATTTAATATTAAGGTAACTAGTTACAATACATAAAAAATTAATCAGTTTCCTACATAAAATAAAGTCAAGAACAGTGCGCAGGCAAATTACCTCGTTATAATCATAAAAAGACACTCAAAATATTTAAATATTATTCATTCATATCTCCACTTGTCAATAAGCTATTATAACATTTTATAAGAAAAAAACTACAAAATTTTAGTGTATAAAAAATAAAATAAAAAACTCTTCCATCTTCAAATAGAAAAGTTACTAAAAAGATATAGTAATATAGTAATATATATATAATATAAAAATATTTATTTTCCAAAAAATAAAAACTCGCATGATCTTATATATTTTTAGGCTCTTTGGCATGAACTTCCTAGTATTCATTGTATTCAGTTAGAGCATCCCTTCTTGTAACATGTTAATCGTTAGTTTTAGTTGTGTTAGATACTTTTCTTTTGTAATGTGGATGTTAAGGCTAGATTGTGTAGAGCTCAAATAATTCTAGAGTGAATGACCAGTTACCGTTATGAAACTCAAATAAACCTAGAATCGGACCATTGAGCTGTACCCCTCGGGGTTAGATAAAATGCCAAGGAGTTCCTCGTGAACAAGGCATTGAATGGCTCAGCCCAGTGCAGCATATACAACGATAGACATTGTTGAACTAAATGATGTACATTGTGTTCTGTCTGAATACTAGGCCGACCTGTAGTTTCGAGTCAGGCTGTAGTAAAAGCAACAGAGAATTTTGTCCATTCTTTTCCAGGGGCAAACTGATAAGCCTAAATACGTATTTCATTGATCTGTGAGATCAGCCCAGCTCCCACGAACATTCCTGTTTCCTACCATAGCGCTTCTTGGCAAGTCCGGCTCACAGTAGTAAATGCAGCGAATATGTTATTCAAGTGATATATAATTCATAGAAGATATTGTACGCCAAACCTTCTGCGTCGTCGTTTAGTTAGGAGCACTTCCTCTGCTGCACCCAGAATAAAGAAATCTTGCCCGGCCGGCGTATTACGAATCAAGTTTTCATCTCCCGTTCATAAATGCGGAGACCACATGGGAACACCAGATTTCACTGAGATTTGCACAACGTTTCAGATCAAAGTCAACAGTGCTCCCACGTTTGCCATCCAATTTGTTTAATCAGGCCACCTTATCTTGCTGTGTTTGGATGAACACAAGCCAATAAACAATGTCACAACCCCTTGTCCCCAGCCCCATCCAGGTGACACTGTCTGACCCTCTTCCCGTTGTTTCAAGGCTCCTTGTCTCAATCACCTGGCCCGATGCATCGTGAATGATGCCGTCACGCCTTCCTGTCATCCCGAAAATTATTTCATAGAACTCTCCTGGGAACAGCATGAATGATCCAATGAGTCAAATTGATTCCTAAAGAAGAAGAAAAATGTGACAGATTGACAATATAAACCACAACTATGTGGAAGTGAGGGCGGCATTGTGAAGGACAAACTAGCCATATCACCTAAGTATAGCCAAACCACACGAGCAAATCTATTAATAAACTGGACCCTCAGCTGAAAATCACTTGACTACGTCAAAGTATAGCTAAAGAAATGGCTTGCTACGCCTTCCTTCCCCTTCTGCTTCTAGCTTTATGCCATGGCTCAACCCATGGTGCAGCTCCTGTATCAGACCATAACCCCACCCAAGTCACAGCAGCTCCAATACCACTATCAAATGCAGCTAAAGAGTTCCTGCAGCCTCACAACCAAGCAAGAGCAGCAGTCGGTGTTGGCCCTCTCAAGTGGAGCGAAATGCTAGCCAATGCCACGAGCAGACTGGTCAGGTACCAAAGGAACAAGATGGGTTGCCAATTTGCAAACTTGAGCAACAGTAGGTATGGTGTGAATCAGTTATGGGCTAGTGGCATGGCTGTGACTCCACGTATGGCTGCTGATCACTGGGTACAAGAGAAGAATTACTATAACCACACTAGCAATTCTTGTGCACCAAACCACAGGTGTGGAGTTTACACACAGGTGGTGTGGAGGAAATCTTTGGAGTTGGGGTGTGCACAGGCTACATGCGTGAAGGACCAAGCTAGCTTAACTATCTGTTTTTATAATCCTCCTGGGAATATTATAGGGGAAAACCCATATTAGAAAGGTTATAGCTTGTTGAATCTCCGGTTAAGCGTGTTTGTGCATTCTTGGACTTGTTTAAGAGTTGTTTCTTACATATTTTCTTCAGATTCCAGTGCTTATGTTTAGTGTGTAATGGACGTGCAGATTGCTGCTGCTTCTCTCTCTCTTTTACTTACCAGAGATTAAATCTGCTTCTTCTCTCTCTCAATTTTAATGCAGGTCTTTGTTGACTTAAGAGCCATTCTACGAAATCTTAAGGCTTCACATTTAGTTAGAACACAGCCAGATTTATACCAAACTCTAGTTACTAGGATCTTTTTCAGTTCTCAAGGTGAGAGCGAACGGTCTTGCCAGGAATAGAACAACGCTCTACAAAGATTCGGTTTCCGGTATTTACAAGTGTGGTAGGGATCCTTTGAACAATTGGCAGAGTCTAACATGAAGGAATTTCATTCAATGAATCTAAACCATTGGCGCCCATGTCTAGATCTGAGAAATCCAACCTGTCGTGTGATCATATTGCTGGCATGATCAGCACTGGGACAACTGATGATAGCCATCCTCTTCATAGGATTGGTCTGTGTCACTGGCCTACGCAAAATTTTGCACTTATAATCAATCAACTTAATAACTATGTTAGTGAATTATACTCCACATTGTTTCTCAAGAAAACAACGCATGAGGTACATGTTCAACGCACAATTTCATTTCATTTCCCAACATCACAGAGATCAAGAATGCTTCCATGAATCGGCAAAAGGAAGAATCGAGATTTCATCATACAGAACAAAATATCGTATTGTTCTATCCCACCATTTCGGACTTCATCTCCTAATCTGTACAAGGAAAACTTCTAGAATCTCAAAATATTAAAACCCTGGGAACTATGTGAATGACTAGATGAGGTCAAATACTATTGAACTTTTTGACACGCGGAAGCAGTCACTTTACCAGTTCTTTAGATATCAGGTAGCGAAAAGTAAAATTATGCGGAATCCATTCAATGGTCTTACGAGATTTTCCTAGCTGACATTGCTCAAGACACTTCCTTACAGTATCAGGCAAAGTTTTTTGGATCATTTCAAGAACACCCGCAGCACATAATCCTGAATCCTTGGTGTAGGATTCCACAATCTTTGGAAGCAAGATTTTCTGGTCCTTGCGTACACCAAAGGTTGCTCGGATATACTCTTCCTTCGCAGCTTCTAGCTCATGAATTATTCCCTTTGGAGTGTAGACACGGACCTGCCAAAAGCGTTTGTATAAATTCCATTAGAAGAAGATAAAATAAACAGAAAATAAGACCAAAATTCCACAAAATCTGCAAAACCCAGTTTCAGTTCTTTTTACTGAGTTGATATTTCATAATACACTTTAGAATATTCAAAAGGAAATTACTTCTTTTGGAAACCAATGCATGGTATCAACAAAAATGAGCTCTTTGTGAAAGAGTGTCGTGAAAAGGTAGCAGTGCACAAATAAAGTGCAAGCAACTAATCAGAAAAACTTCCACTTCAAAAGGATATAGCATTAATTAGTATTGCGATTGCATAATATATGCAATCAATGTTCATGCTGCACAGTATATTACTTATGACTGCTACTCATCTTCTAAAACTCTTGTAACAGATGAAGGAAAATGAATTACCGCAGGATCAGAATGGCTTCCTGAACATAGTGCAAAGTGCAAAAGGGGTTCTGGATGGTCAGTTGCATATGCTTGCCGATCCTCTACTGTCTTGAATTTGGACTTTGATGAAAGTAATATTCGAATCCACTGCAATTAGGGACAAGCCTTTTCAGGATGATTGAAGCAAATGAATTTTACAACGCAACTGACAAGTGCATTATTTGTATCCCCTGAGAATCACTTCACAAATACAAATATTGCTTATTGAACATGCAAATATGTATTGTGTCTTTTTTGTGTGTGTGAGCATGCCTGTGTTCTTTTCATGACACAAAAAATAATGCCCTTGTTTATTTGAGAAGATCTTTCATGATGGTGGCTCAACTCTAGATGCCAAATCCAGTATTGGATCTCAACAAAAGGCAGGTAAAGTTGCAAGGCCCTACACACCAAAGCCCTTTGACAAGATATTAACAATAATGACCTCTGAATTTCAGTTTCAAGAAAAACTCTAAAGATCCACCTGTCCAGGACGAGACATCCGACATCCGAGGATAGAACTCTGTATCGTGTCCGCACTACATGTATGACCCCCGACGTTATATGCAGCCTGCATTGAGCAAGAGTGTAAGAACAAGTATATTGCACAAAATCTATGCCTCAAAGGAAAAGGCGAAACAGTTTCCCTTACCCTCAAAAGTAGAAAGAGCCTCTTAACATTGTTTTGGGGAATTCCATGCGCCAGAAATGCCTATTAGAAAATATTGAAGTTACAAACCCATGTCATAAAAAGAAACAATTATGGAATTAGCTTGTTAGCTAAATATCTCTATTGAAAAGGGCCATTACATGCATCACCAACGCATTGTGTATATTGATCCAGAAAGCTAGCTTCTCCTCATGTTTTAGCTTCCTAAGATCAACTTCTTCTAGTCGACAGATAAGTGATCTGCAGCAGAAGATCCCAAAATTTCATAATAAGAATCTCAACATAACAGCAAAATATATGCTGTTTACTTGATACCTACATTATTAACATGTTTTCAGGTAATAATCAGATGGCAGAATGGCTCACCTGAAATTTTGAAGCAAGTTTTCAACATCTCCTAATTTCTTACCATCTCTATAGATCCATGGGACTTCAACCATTGTACTGTATGGTCCACTGAACTCTTTCACACCTTCAATAAGGAAAGGGTTATCCAACCGTATGTCAAAAGATGAATTATTCCTAAATCCCGGACTCCACATGTCACATTGTTCTGGTGGGGAAAATGCACTCATGGATGATAAAGATGAATTGGGAGATGAAAGGTTATTATGCGTCAAAGGTGGATCTGAAAGCTTGCAGTATATAGCTGACATGCACTTTATCATATCCTCTGAAAGCTTGTTAGGTGTTTCTGGAACATGATCAGAAATGCGAGTGCCAAGATGCTCAGCCAAACTAATAATGTTTGGTGCGCTCTGGGCTTGCTGCAAGAAAACTCAAAATTTATAATCCATTCAAGGCTCATAAAAATGTCATTTAATGAAATGAATCATCCTACTGTCATTTTTCTATAATTATTGAATTTGAAAATGGATAGCCAATGACACTGTTCTTCCACATTGTTTCGGCAAACAATAGTAAATAAGCACCTTGTGCTTAATGTGTTCCAACGTCATTGGTAGTTGCTGCAAAAAGCAGAACCAGAAAAATGCAAAGATATAATTTATGTGCTAGAACTCAGTTACCTCCATCATGGACAATGGCTGGGAATGGCATGCATGCATAGCTCTACCAGAAGATTCTGATGGAGGAGAGGCTCTATTTGAAAATGTAGTGTGTTCTGACAATAAAGACTGACATCGATGAACTCCAGAGTTTATTAGTTTCTCCTCTCCTCCAATACTATTGGTTTCCTTCCATGTGTTGTCAAGTGACTGGCAGGCAGTTTCAGTAGCTGAAGTTTCCTTCTTTGATATATCAGGCCTGGAAACATCAAACAACCTTCGTCTCAGGGTTGTGACAGGGGTTTTTAAACTTTGATTATGGTTAGATGGGGAAACTGAGGATGCTTGTTGATCAAATGCCTTCCGGTACAGGGAGAGAAGATATTGTTCCAGATATACAACTTCCACCTCTAATATTGCGATTTCTTTAATCATTTCTGTGGCTGGCTGGAGTTAACAAAAAACACAGGAACTAGCAAGTCAAAAACCTTGAGCCTAATAATGAATTATGACATTTAAATTCCATTTTACATATTGAGTGACATAAATCAGAACAAGAAACTTGAATTATAAATTATCAGAAGATTTTCCCAAATAAATGATAAGAATTCAGCAAGTAAACTGTTAGCATGGTTACAAGTTTTGTTAAAAGGCCCCAGCTCTGTATAAATTCACTTTGAGTGACAGTAATATGAACAACTATATCTATTCCCATAAAATCCTTATGGCAAGGATTTACCTTAGGCAATGATAGCTCAGATGTACTCTCATGGGAAGAAGTCCCATAACCCAATGCCTTTTCAAGAGCCTGACGGACCTGAAACTGATCTCGTAATTTTTTCTCAAGCAGTGGAATCTGCATAAAAGAGTTCAACTAATTTTTAACTCAGAGCAAGAAAGAACAGGACGAGAATGAAGAAGTTCAGCTGCATACCTCTTGCTTCAAAGAATTTTGCATTTCGGTCTTAGGGAATTGTGTCTTCTCGGCTTTAGAGTTTTTCAAGTGCCCCATATTCTGTAATCAGATTGTATCCAAAAATCATGTGTTGGGAAAAGCTAACAGCACTTAGTACTTGCTTCTTAAGTTATGATCCAGGAGGATTCACCTAATGAATTGATGTGCTGGGAAAAGCTACCAAATCAGCTTAGTTTTTGTGTTAATTATATGAGTTATTCTTTGTTTAAATCACAAGAATAATTTATTCCATTCAACTACACTACCGCGGGGGGGACCATAACTAAAATCTGACACAAATGTATTAAGCTAATTATTCACCCCATTGAACCAACCTAAACAAACAGACTAGTAATTCAAAGGGGGAAGAAACAGCCTTGTGCAGATGAGGAGATTTAAAAGAAATCATTTTACAGATAAGTTTTGGCTGGCCTTATGCTCCAGGTCTTTATAAAACATGGGGATGAAAGGTAGAAACTGTAAAGAATAAATAAGATACCGAGCTTCTTCTTTTTCTTTTCATTTTTTTAAGCAAAAGGGCAGAAAAAAAGGTGTAGTCTTACCAGCTTTATGCGGCTGGATGCATCAAAGGAACTATCTAAGCTATCTTCCTGAACTCCTTTCTTATCTGGGAAGCTGCCACAACACAGATAGCAATCATAAAAACGGAAGTGGATATATGGAGAAGGAAAAAGAAGATTAAAAGGCCTCCAATATAACTCTTGGCTGCCTCGATATAATGAGCACAGCTACAGGAACATATTTACAGATTGTTCTTTTCAACTAGGAAGGAGGAGGTGGCTAGAGATGTTAACGGTACCTCCAACCAAAGATCCACTTTGCAATAATTTTCCCATGACCCATCTTGAAACAGTTTTCAGTTACATTCGACGCATCTATTGCTCATTAATTGCTAGCTTTATCAGAGACACAACTTGGGAGAAATTGAAAAAAAAATCAAAAAGAAAAAACCCCCAAATTCCAAGCAGGGAAGCATACTCTAAGATCCCATCTTCAAGAAATTATTTATGATTTAGGAAAAGCTCCTCTTTTTTGAAGCTCTAAAATATCATCTGGACGACATGGTCTTTTCTGCTTGGAAAACAGCTCGGAGAATAAAACCAAAACTTTCATGGGGTTTTATACACCTGTAATCTCATTGTTTTTACTAGTTAACAACACTATTTAGCAGGTGTGATGAATGCCCCAAGTTTTCATTTTACTCATGAAGCCCACCACAGAAAGCCATCAAGTAGAATGGCAATGAACAGAAATGAGCAATGAGAACAGTAATTGCAAACTAACAAAAGATTGAATTAATAGCTTACCTCTTTGAACGCTTGTGTCTAGTAGTCACTTTCAATCCATACATTTTACTATCTTCGCCACCTTCAAACTGAGAGAAAACGCACCCCTTTAACAAAAAGAGTGGAAAAATAAAAAACTGAAACAAAGGTAAAGACAGCTACCATTGAACTCCAAGAACCAAACAAGCAAGTACCCAAGATGGAATCTTTTAAAGAAATGATGAATCAGAGAACCGGAGCCGCTGAGGTCTTATTAGACTCCAAAAACTGAACTTGTCTTCATGCAACCAGAATCATTACTCACAAAGTGATCACTAGCAGCTGTTAACAGTGTCTGAAAATAGCAGAGAGCCTGAAATAGTTCACAAAGATAAAAACCTTTGTGCTTTTGACCAGTGAATCTTCACCTTGAAGGGACTCACGTTGGTCTACAAATCAGTTCACTTTTACAAATTAAAAGTCTTTTTGCATTAAAAGAAGTAAACCAGCTCGTGGGCTTTAATTGGAGAATAAAGAAAGCTTGCTCAAGTCTATGCTACAGTATAAGAGCAAAACCTCGCACCTTAAAATGTCAAAGGCGTCCAAAAGTGGACAAATTTCGTTGATGCTCTTCACCAGAGAGAACGCGCGCGCCAATGAGACAAATAGTTGATGTGTGCGTGCTAAGAGAGAGACGTCAATAAAATAATGCGCATACATTTATGGTCCAATTTCCACATTCTCTTCTCTTGGTGGTAAGCAAGTGGGAGTTGCTGAGCACCCCTCCATTTGTCCTGTCCTATACTGTTTATACTATGTATGTATTGGGAACTTTGTCTGGAACAGATTTAAATTGTTTTTCAGCTGACTAAAATCTTAGATATCCCAGGGGCCAATTTTATGTCATCTTAAACAGGCCATGCATCCAAATACATGCTGGATGGCACTTGGCCCTCATGCAAATATTTGCTATCCTATTTGGAGAAAAAGGAATAGATTGAAGAATGCAGCAGTGGGAGGTGGTAGGATTGATCGAGCTGCCTTAAATAGCTGGAAGTAGTGAATTCAAGGAAAACAACATCCAATAAATGACCTGCAGTTATTACAGGAAAGGAGTTAATTCACCGTCAGCTGGGAGAGGAACCAATGTCACATGAAAAACCAAGTCGTTATTATGTTTTTCATCGTACCAATCAGTGCTTTTATGCTCAAGATACAAGATTCTGCTGGTGAATAATAATATTCCAATACAGCCCAAAGTGAGTAGTCCATCCAAATATAACAGCTATATTCAGCATTAATCAAGAGAATTGTGAGTGATAGAGGAGACGATGGATGCCTGGAAGTAATTGAGGTTTTGTGGGTTTTTCTCTAATAAATCTCTCCTGTGGAAACTAGGCCAGGGCAGATACCCCCTTATTGTCCTTCAGTGCCCAGCAGGCTATTTTTTGTCACAGAATCCTCCAAAATAAATATAGTTATTGTCGCCTGTCCTTCTCCAACACCGATACATTAGAAAAGGAGACTGGGTGTGTGAGTGAGTGAGTGAGTGAGTGAGTGTGTGTTCTCCTACTGATTAAAAAAATACAGATAGAGAGAGAGAGGAGAAGTTTCTTTTCTCACTTGCGAATAGGAAAGGAAGAGAGGGAGAGACTGGTTCTTGAAAACTTTTCTCTCCAGGTTGTAGAAATTACAGAAGGTTAATCTAACCTATGAGTTTAGAACCATAGAACCTATAAGATGGCTTAGAATACTTTTTTTCCTTTTAATCAAACATTAAATATGTTTTTAAAATATAATGATACTATCAATTTTACAATAATTTTTTTTAAAAAAAATATTGATTCTTCATTAAGTTTTTGTGTCAATTAAAGACATTCACTTTTTCTTACAAAATGATATCATTTATTACAACAAAAAAAAATCAATTTTGATGAAAATATAAATGAAAGTTCTTAATTAAAAAATAAAAATAAAATTGAAGGACAAGATTGTTAAAGGAAAAAAAATTTGTTAAAAAATTTTAAACTATTTTTTTTCCCTTTTTTTTCCTAGACAAAAAAAAAGACTTGATTAATAAGTACTTCCCGTAATCATCCATCTGAAATCTCACTGAAAAAATAATTTAGTCTCATTATATATATGTATAATAAAAACAAGTAGTGTAGATAATTTGTTGAATTTAATTTTCAGAGTATATAGTAGATGACAAAATTACTCGAAGGGACAAAAAATAACCTTTGGATTCAACGAAAACACAAAAAGAATCTATTGTTTTAATAGTATGCTTGCTTGGTGATTCGTCACCTGGGGATGAAGCTTGAGTCAGAATTATTTTGGACTCGTCTCTTAGTTTAATCTCTATGCTTTACAAGTTTGGAAATTCCCATTTCCCAATAAATAAACAAATGAAACTTCTATTTTTATCTTATCATCATCCTCGCGATTGGATTCTTGCTCAGCGCCGAAAACAAGAAAAAATATGTGCGTGTCTGTTCAGATTCTGAGCAACTATGTGTTTTTTAAGGATCTGACAGACATGCTTCATAGATTTATGAAACTATTAGTTGCATTAATTACATTCACAAGAAACACGACATCCCACCAATGATCTAACACAGAGTTCCATGGAAGTCAATTGTTTCTTGAAAACTTGACTGTTTATAAGCACGAGACTGGGTTAGATACCCCCATGTGTCTCTATGATTTCTAGATCAAGAAAGTATCTTTATTTTTATGTCCATTCTTCATTGCAGGAAAAGAAAAACACCAGCTGAGATCCTATAGGTTTCTGACATGTTTGCGATCTCTGGTGAGAACATGAATATGATTTGCAATGCAAGACAGCAGGTCCTGTTAAGTTCTGAAAAAAATAGGTTCAGTAGGAAACAAAATTGAAGCATTCAGTTCCCAAGAAATCATGCACAAAGTTCATTTGAACTTATCGAAGAGGACAATTTACAAGCAACTTTGAAACATGAAGATTTGTGATGATGCAGGTTTAAAAAGAATACCTGCTGATTTACTCGTCAAACTTTGTCAAACAGCTCAGACTATTTTTGCACCCGTTAACCTTCGTTTTGAGATGGTTTGATTTAATTTGGGTTTGGTTTGATCAAACCAAACCAACCTAAAAATTCTCCTCTTGGGTTCAATTTAATAAAGGTCAAACAAAACCAACAAAACAAGCCTTTTTAGGCTTGATTTGAAGAAAAAAAAAAGATTGGTTTGACCAAATCAACTGAGTCTAATTTTGAGGTCGGTTTGATTATGTCAAAGTCAAACCTAATTTCTCTTTTGGGGTGTGGTTTGACCTAGTCAAACCAAACCCAAACCGATCCTTTTTAGGCTTGGTTTATTGAGATTTGGGTGAAACCGAGCCTAATTTAGGTCAAACTAAACCCAAACCGAGCTTTTTTTAGGCTTAGTTCATCTAGTTTTGGGTTGGTTTCACTAAGTCAAACCGAGCACGAGCTTGACTCTTATGTTCAATTTGACCAAGGTCAAACTAAACCCAAACCAAGTCCATTTTTTAGGACTTGTCATATACTTTTGAGTCGATTTTATATGATTAGACCGAACCCATCAAGTTTATATTTGTTATGAGCTAAAACTCCTGGTCAAACCAGAATGTAATTGAACCTAAAACTTGTTTTCTTTTCCACATTCTTCTCCTTCTCTTTTTATCATTGTCTTGTTTATTGTTAATTTATTATTATTAATGATGATACCATGCATTACACCACACGACATCAAAATTTACTCTTTTTTAGCCTTATAAAATGGATACATCTAATAAAGGTGCAATACCTAACATATACTCTGCATTATTGAAGGTTACTCCTACTATTATATATAAAAAGGCAAAACATGAAAAAATAGCATATGATCTCTCTTTTCTCTTTCTCACTTATTATGTACAATTATTTTTCACTTTAAATGTAAAATAATATCCTGAAATACTATACTAACTTGGGCATTATAGTGTTTTTGCAAGTAACCCTGTTAGAATTATTCATTAAGACGACTAGTTCCAGATAAATTTTATTTGATTTTTTTTCCACAATTTCATCAAGACATCGTCTATGGAAACTTATCAAAAAAATTGTTTGTTTCTTTACTAATCCTTATCATTTACTTGATTCTAATATTTCTAAGGTTGGTAACACTAGAAGCCCTAGAGAAAGAGTTACTAACCTCTAACCATTTTTGTCAAATCGAGTTGACCTTCAACAGATGAGAACTCTCACAAAGGTTGTATTATCTATCTAACAATAACTAAGGGTTATCTTTATTTTTTTTCATAAAACAACACCATAATGCAACCATAACTTCTTATGTTGTTGTTGCGTCTCTTTCTGTGCATTGAAAACTCTGTTTTTCAGAAGAATTGCCCAAATGAGGCAAAAAAGAAAAAGCAAACACCACATACCTATGTTACTAAGGATAAATTACATCAACAAAAATAACCTTACCATGGCAGGTCATATAAACATGATCTACCTAAAATCTAGAGGCAGGGCACAAGATCATCGCCTTCACCACAGACCTAACTTTTCTATAAAGTCTTACTCTAGCGCTCAAGGACCAAAAAACATATGTACAAATAAAAAAGATGCTAGGAAGTCAAGTCACCTAAGAGATTCATCATCATGTGATAACGTCTTGTACATGCAGCTCTTTAAAAACATTGTGATTGTCAAATTTAACCTGAATAACTACAATGATTTATTCGATCCTTATAACGGTTAGGTTTTCGATTCAGTGAGATAGAGATTCTCTCTATCATATGATAGTGTCTTGTACATGCACTCTTTAAAAACATTATGATTATCAAATTTAACCTGAATAATTATAATGGTTTATTTGATCCTTAGAATGATTAGATTTTTTGATCCAATGAGGTAGAGACTCTCTCATTAAGAGAAATACACTTCAAGATTTGAACAAGACCAACAAATAAAGATATTAGAAAATATAATAATCAAACAACAATACAACATCTTAGGTTTGGTGCACTGGGGTGATGTGTCTTTTTCCTTGCACAACAAGTCCCCTTACTCGGATCCTCACATACCATTAGGTTTTCTAGTGATCGTAATACTAGGTGACGATACCTAAAAATTATAATAATATTTTTATGATTATAAAAAACTCTTTCCCTCAGACTGCCCCTTATCTCCAGGGATAGCTGCGAGCCAAGTAGAAAAAAAACATTGTCACTACAATAGAAATAGATAGAAATATATAACTTATTTGAATAATTAATATATATATATATATATATATATATATATATATATATATATATTATGCAAGGTTGTACATATAATAAATATTATTTAAAATAAACATTTTAAAAAACGTACCAATAAAAATTAAAATAAATAAATAATAATAGCCTGATTGTTATGGATCCAAACGGTTTAAATCATTTTTTTCTCTTAAAATATAATTAAAATAAATAAATAACAATAGCCTGATTGCTATTGATAAGGCAGTGCCTGTCGAGGTGGCAAACACTACAAAATCGAATAAAATATAAGAGATGTAGTTTGCATTTGTCTTTGGGTACAGAGAAGGTATAGAATCCCACAGTTGGAAGTTTCCACATACATCTGGACAAGGAGTCAATGTCGATCATTGCATGCAAAAGGGCATCTCTTTTCTGTCCCCACTTCACCACCTTCTCTACAAACCTAATTACAGTCACAGTCTACTTTTTTTATTTCAATGATTTTCTCGAGGGGGGGCTCTATTTTACTCCAAATCTTTGCAAGTTGCATTATTGCCTGACCAAAAAGTAAATCTATATTATTATTATTATTATTATTATTATTATAAAAACATTTTAGTTCGGTCCCTCATCATTTTTAGTTAATAGGTGAGTGGTCATTTTAGTTGTAAGAAAATCAATTTTGATACCAAACTTGATTTTTCTCATTTTTCAATCTTTTGTTTGTGATGAGAGAGAGAGACAGAAAAAAAAACTCACTGAATTTCAACATAGAAAGAGAAAACTATTGTAAACATATATTTGACTATCAAAATGGTAGAAAATTATGTCACCATGTTCCACGTAGTAAGGGGAGTCTTAGAGTGGTTATTTTGAGTAAAACAACTCATGACTCTAATTTTCTAACCATCATTGTTATGGTTAAATATGAGCTAGTAGACAACATATTGATTGTCATAACATGCATCATGATATTTATCTATTTTTTCAAAATAAATATTAAAAAATAACCCAAGTGATCAGGCCTGTGCTTGAAGGCCCAATGCTTTAGGCCATTAGCCTGACTCTTTGTTGGAAAGGCCCAGGGTGTTGAGCTATAAGCCCACACTATTGGATTTTCTTTTGCCATTTTTTGTTTATTTTGTTTTTTTATATAAATATATATTTAGATTAAATATATATTTATGAAAAAAATCTTTATTGAACCTCTTACTGCTATTTTTTTATGAATCTTTTCCTTTATTTAAAAAATACAATTTCACTGTATTGTTTATTTTTCTATTTAACTTAAAACTATACAAAAATATAATTTCACCTTTTGCTATCAATGATTTGCTTTTATTATTCTAGTCTCGCTTGTCATAGTTTTGTTTTATTTTAAGAAAATATGTTATAAAAACATTAGCATATGTTTTATTATTGTATAAATCTATTAAATAAAAAAATTATTTCTGAGATAAAAAAATATGTTGAAGTTGATGGTGTGCATTACTTGCATGACTATGCTTAGTTGCCTCGAGTGCACTTGGTTCGTTTTAAAAAAGATGAATGTTATTTTTTATTAGTATTATTCTTCAACATTTAATTAATTAGTGCTTTCTGATTTTATTTTTTTTTAAGATTATCCATGTAATTTTAACAAGATACATAGATTTAAATATAAAGTGTTTCCATCTCAATATTAAATAAAATTTACTCATAACTATGACGTGACAATAGTCATTAGCCAATGTTACAAGCAGAACCTCATTAATTATTAGCCTTCGTGACTGTTAAAGTTGTACTCTACTCTTTCTTATTTCAATGATTTGCTTCAAGAGGGTTCTCTATTTTACACCAAGTTCTTTGCGAGTCGCAGCCCTTTTCTCAGTCCTAATTGCCTGACCAAAAACGTTTAGGTAAATCCATTTGAAGATGTCTCCCCCTTCATATAGCACTGCCATTTTTTTTTATAATATATCGTATCATACAAGCCCTGTTGTTTCTGCTGTGATGTTAACACTAGTAGTTTTCCATTAAAACAACTCCAACACGGTAGATCATTTCCTAATCCACAGGTTGATTATGGATGTAGCGATTAGGAATAAACTAGATAAGTGATCTCAAAATGTATTTTTGTTTTTGTTTAGGGATAGTTTTTTTTCTCATTTATTCCTTTAATGTATTGGAGAAAGAATTTTGGTAATGTCGGTTTTTAAACAATTGGTCAAATAAAAACAAGAATAAAAATAAAAATGAGTTTTCAAATTTGATTGTTTTTTTTATTAACATGGGTTGGGTTAGTTTGTGCGGATCTCGATCAATTCCATGGGCCCTGAAGATTAACGATCATGTAAGATTCTATTGACCATTATATTAACAACTATAAATCTTAAACCTGAGACCATGAGAGAGTAAATCTCTTAATTCCAAGTTTTTATTACTAAACTACCTACTAAATAGTTGATATCATGGTTGCTAAACTCGCAAGTTGAATTGTAAAATCATATGATTTTGCGAGTCAAGTCAATAAAACTTGTCAAATCGGGTTGACAAATCGGTTCTCTTTAAACTCGGAAAAAAAATACAAAAATCGGTCTGGATCGTAAAATTGGACCAATCGGTCCAATTTTACGATCCCAAGTAATTCATGTTGTGTCTGCCAGTGCCTTCATGTTTTAGCCTCTGCGCCAACAAGCCCCCCTAAACCCATGCCCTGCCACACCTCTAGCCTCTGCGCCAAGCCCCCCTTAAACCTAGGCCAATGGCCATAGCCCATGCCCTGCGCCCATGCCAGGCTGCCACACAACCCCCCCTGATAATTCGTCCCCCCTGCACTCTCTCTCTCTCTCTCTCCCTCTCTCTCTCTCCCCAGTGGTGTAATTCGTTGTTATGGTTTAAATGGTTTGAAAATCAAATTTTTTAAATGCACGCATAGACTATTTCTCAGACAATAAAAGTTTCTTGATTCTCATGTATTGATTTAAATATTAAATTTAAAATTTATATTTAGAATTTTTGAAAAAAAATATTTTTCTTTTTTCTTTTTACTTTAAATTAATTTTTTTGTGTTTTTAAATCATTTTCATGTGTGGATGCCGAAATAATTTGTTGGAGCTGGAGATAATACTAACAATATCGGTGTTGGTACCAGTGATAGTACTAATAATCATTTCGATAGTGATGCTATTGATGCAAGTCTTAGAAATAGCGAGGGATATGAAAATGAGATTGATTTTAGTTTACATTGCACGTCTGCTGAATATTTATTTTAAATTTGTTAGTTTTTACCTAATAAAATTCTATGGACATAATTGTTTTGTAATGTATTTTTAAGTTATTTTAAATCATGTATGAACCTTAACTAATGAAGTTTATGGCCAATTGGCTATAAATGTGTTGTATTGTATTCAAAAATATTTTACTTATGATTTTATGATTTTTCTACCTACATGATTTTAGCTGTGATTTTACGATTTTTGTACTGAAAATTTCAAGTATGATTTTATGATTTTTTGATTTTACGATCCGATCCTACGATCTGAGTTTCAGAAGCCCCTTTCGTGTTGTGTCAAAATCGCGATTTTGACAGTCTTGGCTGATATGATCATTTTTTAGCTGTGTTGGTTTCTTAAATTGGATTTTGATGTTCAAATTGAGTTCTAGAAGTTCCTAGAAGGATTCCGAATCAATTGGGATGAGATACAGAGAAAATTTAGGTTTCTTAAGCAAAATCCAACAATAATCGATTGACTTAAATTATGGTAGTGAATTAATTATGCATCAATCAATGTGTTATTCTCATCTACCCTGTTATTAAAGGTTTTTTTAAGCACAAACGTTAGGCTTTCATCATAACTCAAATGCACGCTTATGGGCTGACCACTACAACCAAATTTGCAAATAACATCATAATTATCGTTAAGTATTATTATATTAGTAATGTCTACCAAAAATAGTGATAGAAATTATGTTTCACAGTGGTTTATGATAGGACTACCAACATAATAAAAAAATCAATAAATATTATGTTGGCAATATGACATATCCTTATTATGTTTTTCCTGAATTATCCATAAATATGTTCAACATTATTCTTCTTGTTTTTTCCTTTTTTTTCTCTTCAAAACACAACAATCTAACCTAAAAAATCCAGACTTCCATCCTCACAAATCCAGCTACCCAACCCGCCAACTTCGACCTACATCTAAGAAAAGTGTCAACATATACTTCTTTGGGTTTAATATTTTTGGGAGGCTTCACTAAACCAAGTGAGCAAACATTTTTTTTTATAATTCATTAATTGTTTAGGTTAATTTAATGAAATTTCTTTGTGGTATTTATAATTTACTTATATATTTAAGTGTTTTACAACTTTTTCCTATCTATTTTGAGATTTGATGAAATTTCTTGTAGTAATCTAAAGTTTTGATGCGAGGGTCTACTTGAGATTGGGAGAAAATTGAATTTCTTTCTCATGTGATGAAATTGAAATTGAAATTGATTTAGTAATTTAGGTGTGTTATAATTGAAGAAGTGATGGATTATTTAATGAGTACCAATCATATTTTGTCAATTTTATTATTAAGTTAGAAACTTGGATAAAAATGATTTTTTTGGAATTGATAATAATCAAAGGATATTAATTTAGGTTCAATAAGTTTGAATTGAACTAGTGATGGATAATTAATTGGGTACCTATTATTGTTTTTTGTTGATTTGATTGTTTAGTTCATATTTTGACACCACATTGTATTTAGTTTAATAAGTTTGAATTGAACAAGTGATGGATAATTAATTGGGTACCTATTATTTTTTTGTTAATTTGACTGCTTAATTCATATTTTGACACTACATTGTATTTATGTAGAAATCATAAATGGTTATTTGATTGTAAATTTATTTTCTATTAAAATTTGAAGTTTGAATTGATGGTTACATTATTAATTCATGCTATCATCAATGTTCTATGTAATTTATAAGTAAAGAGCATTATTTTTGGATGTATTGAGATTTACCCAAAAGATTTTATAGATGATAGTATCATTAAGGGGTTGAGGGTTTTATTAATTTCATACTTTCTAATCCAAAAAATATTATTGTAGGTAAAATTAGATGTTCATGTGTGAAGTTTAAAAATAAAAAGTTTCACCATAAAGATATTGTGATGATTCATCTACTTAAAAAAAAGTTCACCGAGAAATATTTATTTTGTTTTACATGCATAGAATCTTATGTTTCTTACAAAACTATGTTAAAAAGGATGATTGATTGAACTTATAGTTATAGCAACATACATAGATTTGTGGATGATAATTCCTTATTAGAGTATAATGATGGATGCAATGAAAATGAATCAAAGTTATTCAAGTGAAGGTTGGGATAACATTTTTTTTATACGAAGAACTAAGTATACATTCAACTAGATTTCTTAAAGTTTTGAAAGATTTTGATGAACCATTATGGGATGAGTTCCAACTCACAACAAATTATTGATCATTACGTGAGTATTTACCATCAAGTCAGATCATCATTAAATGGATTAAAAGCATGCTATTTGAAATGAACAAGTTAAAAGAGAACTTATATTTTGCAAAATCCATGATGAACCTCTTGTCCTAGAATACTAAACAATCTATATTTGTTTAAACTCTTATATGTTTTACTATAGTGAAAATGTAATTTTTACCAAGTGCAAAGTTTGTCAATCTTCTCTAGTTCTTAGGTCTCACCCTCAGACACTATTTTATTATATGGCTTGCTTCAATAGGTTGATTTCACACGATGGACAAGGCATGTATTTTTTAAAGCATTTTCCATTTTATATGTATTCTTTGTATTCTTTGTGGGTTATAGGTTAAGAAACATAAATATTTGTTCTTTCAATTCCTTTTCTGTACCATATTTTTAGGTGTTATCACGAGTAAGACCTTTATTGGTCAGCCTTCTTTGAGATGGTGTTTTCTGTTTCAATGGGCACACTTATACTTTAAAAAAAAACTTTACACATCTACTTGATCGAATAAAACCTCCCTGCATCGATTTACTTCATTTGGAATGAGAAGAATAATTAAGTCTTTCATAAAATTTACCAGTCTTATTAGGATATTTGGGAGGAAAATTTTGAGCTAGTTTGATCTTATTTGGTTGAGCTTAAACCAAGATTTTAATACCTTATGCTCTTAGGTCCATTTGGCACCTCCCAAAGACATGAGGTATCATTACTCTAGCCCCTTTCAAGCTTTTTTCTAGCATCTGGACATATGTAAATAATTCATCAATTAATTCATTTGTTGTATTTTTATGCAACCTGCTTTTTTTAATATTTTCAACTTTTTTAGCATTTGCTTGTTTTTCATGTTAACCTTTTGTCAGATTAACCTGGATAATAAGCCCGTGTATTTCTTATATTATACCCCTTATACTTTGTACATATTTTTTGCCCTTTAGTGGCTACCTAGAAACTTAAAGGAGCCATGAATCCCAAAATTAATATTGGTTTAAGAGATTCTGACACTAGGTTGGTTGTGCTTATGGCAAGGTAGACACCACCCTTAACACATCCTTTAAAATGAAAGGTTATAATTACCCGTGGTTTCCTAAATTTATCATATGCTATAATATTTTGAGTTTGATTTATTTTAAAATTAGGCTTTGAACCCATTATATTTTTCAAGACTTAAAGATGTTGATAATGTAGTTTAGGCCTATATGAGTTCACAATGGACACAGAAATACATATTTGCAAATAATAACAAAAAACATTTTTTCACTAACAATAAAAAAATATATCACATCATATACACAAAATCATTATTTAACAAAATTATGGCATATACATTTTTTTTTGCTTTTTTATAACTAAAAACACAAAATTCATGGCATTTTAAAAATCATTAACATTACATCTTTTGCATGTGTGAAACATCATGACGATCGACTTTCTAGATCAAGGTTATTAGTATAAATATGGATGGAAAGAGCAAGGAAATTCCTTTTCTTTATTAGTAAAAAAAATAAAAATAGAGTCACCACCTAGTATTTTGTTCACTAGGAACCCTAATTGGTCTTAGGGTCTGAATAAGTGGATTGATAGTGTATAGAGAGGATGTATCACCCCTCACACACCTTATGTAAGTTGCATTGTTTGTTTGATATACACTAAGGTATTGTCGTATTTTCTAGCCGTTGGATTGTCTAAAGCTTGAGAAAAGTCTTCATCACTAAAAGGGTTTTTATATCATTAATTTTTTTTTTTGAGAAACTTGGCCATTAACAACTATTTTCTTAGTTTTTTTTATCATGCAAAATGTTGTAAGAATGGAAAGACAAGGTGACTTGCTATGGGATTTTCGCTTTGAAGAACAATTGAACTTCCTCTCCTAAGAAAAGTTATCTATTTGTAGTGGTTTGAAGCTTCTCCTCTTTGATTTAGTTTTGTGTTTGACTTGTGATTGTTTGGTAGTGTGGTTGCAATTGTTTTTTAAAATATTTTTTTATTCAAAAATTCATCAAAATGATGTTTTTTTTTTTAAATAAATTATTTTTGATATTAACATATAAAAATAATATAAAAACATAATTTTTTTATTTAAAATAATAAATAAAAATAAATTCAATTCAATTTTTTCCAAAAATATTTTTGAAACACAGGTATCATTACGGTGGAAGAAGTTTGGGTCGAAGTCGCCTATTCTGCTGCTGGATCAGGAACACTGCTGGGCGTTGCTGTTATTTGCTGTGAAGCACAATCTGAGATGCTGCGCAAAGAAGAGCTGCTAGAGTAAGACGGTCTATCAAGGCTGTTGTTGGTGCAATGAGAGCTTCTAAATGTTGCTTCAATGGAGACCGCGTGTGAGAGTGTACGGCTAACGTGTTGCTGCTGAATAAGAGTTGTTATGACTTCTCAGCTACAACCAGTGTTGTCATCGCTGCTGCTTCAATTGCTGTTCACAGTTCTAAACATGGTTGTTGCTGGTTGTGGATAAATTTCCAAAGTTGTGGAAAGAAGATGCAGCTATTGCACTCTCGGAATGGAGCTGGTGTAGAGGAGGGTCCATGCTGGAAAACAAAACTATATATGCCCGGAGAGAAACCCCTCTAGCTTGCTCACTGTGGGATTAGATTTTGATAGTGTGAGAAGTTGTGAGAGATGCTACTCACGGTGGCAGTGTTGGCGGCTTTTGAGGAGAGACTGTTGTTGGGAGGTGAGTAATGGTGTTGCTGTGAATGGCTGTTGGTTGGTCTTTAAAGCTAGAGGGTTGATTCTAGAGGATGATTGGTT
>CM055430.1:8975758-9243292 GCA_029228465.1 Salix viminalis
TTTTTTGAGATGACATTGAAAATACAAAAAAATGATGCAAAAATATTAAAAATTAGAGAGTTAAAAATCAAGTTATAACAATAAGGAGTTTTTTGGCTGGAAAATCAGGAAGAAAATTGTTTTCTTTTAATTTTGACTTCTGATCCTATCCCCTTAATTTTGACTCGATCCCATCCCCGACAAGCTATGGATTCCGCCTCCATTTATAGATGGAGGAAGAGGGTAATCTGGTATATACTTGAGTAAATTTTAGCTATTGGTTTAAAGATAAATCATCCCAACTGTTGGCTCAAAATAGGTGTCATGAGCTGCCAAATTTAATAGCTACAATAGGCTATTTGAGTTATCACTTTCAGGGTTGAACCAATGCATATATGGTGTCAATTAACTAGTATTGACCATACACTGGTATAGTCATGAATTAGGGGATCATTTTCATTCAAGTTTTGTCAAATTTGATAAAGGATAAATGCATTAAATACATATGTAAAGTTGGTACCAAAGCAGGATTTTTTGAAGATTTGGGGAGAAAGTTGTTTTTTCTTCAATTTTAGCTTCTGATTTCTCCCTCCTTAGGCCATAGATTTCACCTCTATTTTATAGTTGGATGAAGAGAGAAATCTAGTCTATGTTATAATAAAATTTCAGCTATTAGTTTAAAGCAAAACCTTCTCAACCGTTTATTTCAAAGTAGATATCCTGAACTGTCAAATTTGACAACTACAGTAGGCTGCTTGAGCTGTCACTTTTAGGGCATGAACAACGCATGTCTAGTGTCAATAAACGAGAACTGACCATATGTTGGTATAGTCAAGAATCAGGGGATCATTTTCGTGCATCGTTTTGTCAAATTTGATGAAGAATAAAGGTATTAAATACACCTGCAAAGTTGGTTCAAAAACATAATTTTTTGGCTAAAATTTGGGGAAGAAATGAATAGTGACCAGACGACGCGTTGTCTGGATACACTAATGGATCAGACGACGAGTCATCTAACCCTATTTTTTTCTCTCTATCAAAGTTCAATTTGGTACTTTATCTTGTGATGACTCTAATTTTATTGCAATTTTATCCCCAATTTCAACCAATTTGACTTGGTAAAAACTTAAATTTCATCTTTGAAAATTCCAATCTTTTCCATTTAATCCCAAATTAGGCTCTCAAACTTAATTTTCCACCAATTAAGGCTTTAATAAAATTAATTTGACCCAATTAAAGTATAGTTAAGTCTTTGCACTTAATTAAATCTTTCAATTGGACCCTAAATTAATTTCTAAACATAATTAAAGTTTAATTTAGCCCTAGTTTTAGGGCTAATTTATTTTAGTCTTGAACTTTGCATTTTTCCTCAAGTTTTAGGCACAATAAAGGTACGATTGGGCTCTCAAATCCGTTCAAGATTTCCAACTTGATTTTTTTCCACCATGTTAGCCACTTTTAATTTTATTTTTTGTTTTGTTTTGAGTGAATTCTAAGAGTAACCTAGAAATGGGTTATGTCACTACCAATCATCGAGTCGAACCAAGACTGGTTGGCCCTAACCTAAACACCCTTTATCTTTACTTGTACCAAGCCACAAATGGTTATGGGGTTACCTTGTTAGTCATACACTAAATATAAAGACCTTTAAATCTATCTCTTTTTTTAGTATGATGTTCCTATAAATGCCACCCTTTTCACAAAAATAACTACCTCCCTCACCCTTTCTTACTCTCTTTGAACATGATGTTTATCTTACCATCATTGATTCTTTTCTCACACACACCATAAAGTAAAATCCCTATATTTGTTTGAAATGATCATCATTAGCGTGCTCAACTTGATTTCTGCACCTACTCTCTTTGTTTGTAATGAACACCCTCTCACATCAATAGTTATCTCCCTTCAACATGTTTCACTTCAAGGCCTCTATTTTCAACCAGTATAAACCATGACACAACAACAAGAAAAGTTCAAGTGGTTGAGTGTATAAATACACTGAGTCACTATGTAAGTAGAGCAAGTTTTAAACACTTGATTTCATATATAGGGACTCACTTAAACTCACATCATTCATTACTCTCTACTCTAGACATTTTGTCTCCACACAAATATTTTACCCTTTCTATATTTAATAATTTAAGTATGAAAGAGTCTTGTTTTGTAAATTGGACTTTTAGCATAGGACATAACTTTGAAAATTCCAAATCTAATAAGGAAATCTCATGACTTTCATCACTACCCTCAATGAAGCTGCCTATATTATCCATATCATAAATAGATAAAAATTTATTTTTAGATAGTTAGGTGTATATTAACTAGTTCTATGGTATCATCCATAGTTAGAATTTCAAAAGGATATCAAATAAATGCTAAAGGTTTTTTTTTTTAATGAAAGTAGAAGTAAAAATGTGGTTTCCCAATTTAATATCACATTAGACTAAGGGTGTGTTTGAGAGTGTGATAGATGTTGCTTTTTTTCAAAGTACTTTTTCACTTAAAAGTGTATCAAAATAATTGTTTTTTATTTTTAAAAAATATTTTTGATATCAATACATTAAAATGATCCATAAAAATGCAAAAAAAATAATATTTTAAGAAAAATATTCAAATTTTAACAACAAGTAGGTTGAGCTACCCAACTAAGCACACCCTAAAAAGAATAGACAGCTAAAACATTTTTTTTTGAAATTAGTGTTAGTAAAATATACTTTGATCCTTGTCTTTTATGAAAAAAAAAGTTAATTCTTTTAGTTTAAAAAACTCAATATGGAGTCCTACATTTTTATATTTTTTGTACCTCAATCCTTTCATTAGTCTATCCTTACATTTAATTTCATTTATAATGAAATTATCATCTACAATCATAGTTGTCAATTTCGTTCTGTTTCCACTGAAACGGGCGAAACGTTTCGTACCAATTAAAAAAACAAGACTAAACGGCGTCGGTTTTATCTCAGTTTAAATCCGGCTCTTTCTGAATTTTTCAGCCAAATACCGACCGAAACGTACCGGTTTCGTTCCGCTCGTTCCATTTCGGCCAAATAGTGTTTTTTTTTAAATAATGAATAATTTTATAATATCAATCATATATCTTAATCCGACCATTAGACTAAGATGAAATTTTATGAGGAGTCTCTTGACATATTTATATATATTATATTAAAATTTCAGAGCAATCAGAGATGTAATGACCTTGCGAGATTGATGATGACATTCTTGTAATATTATACATGTTTATAATTTTGTTCAGAAAAATCATTTTATTGTGTCTTTTTTTTAAATTAAATTGCACAATTCTAAATAATTTTCATTTTTTGGATTTGAACTAATTTTTTTTTGAATTAATATATTTAATTATATATATCTATACACATAAATAGTACAACCCCTGAAACGGCGCGCCGAAACACTCTGAAAATGAAACATTCTATTCCAATTAAAAAAATAAAGCATCAACTAGAGATTATATTGATAAGTTTGCCTACAATAATAAAAATTAAAAATGCGTTTAAAAAAGTTAAATAAGGAAATTTTAAAAAGAATGAACAATCAACATGGGCCAAAGGACTAACCTATGATTTAAAAAACTATTTTACAAAACCCGTAAAAACCACGGAGACTGAATCGTAGCCCACTCAACCTTTCTGCTCTTATTTCTTAAAGAAAAAGAAAAGGAAAAGGAAAAAAGGAGTACAAAAGGGATGATGCTACGACGCCGTTGTTGAAAGTTCAGTTACGGTCTTTGAACAGAACTCAATAAGATGTGCCCCAAATCTCGTATCTCGATGCCTAGTTAACCTTGGAAAATGGAAACACAAAAGCCACCAATTTCTACGACTTCCTCCCATCAACAACATAAACCACCGTCTCCCCCCCTAAATCAACCTCTCCCTTCACACACATACCACAACGACAGCACATCATATTTTTCCCTAAAAAAAAAGATAAAAATTTCCCCCAAAACATCCCTTTAGAATCGCACTTCTTTTGCCTAACCCAGTTATATATCTTCATAAACACACCACAAATCACATCTTGTTGATGCTCCCTCCCTCTCTCTCTCTAGATTTATTATATATTCCCCCCCTCGTTCTCTCTCTCTCTCTGTATTTATTTTTTTGGTCACGGGACCTATACCCCAGCTGCCCACAGAAACACACATCTCTAGCCAATTTTGAAAAAAACAAACATAGGAAGTTTGCAGTTTGCACACAAATAAAAAAAAACCCTCAACCCGCTTACCTTTAAACCTCAAGGCAATAACAATTACACCACAACTGGGAAAAAAAAGGTGATCTCATATCTCCCTGCAAACTCACTCTCATATTCTCTAAAGCTACATTTACATTACTTAATTATCTCTTTTTTATTTTGTCTTTTTGTCTATTGACTTATTATTTTACTTTTATGTATTTGTGTATGCATGTGTGTCACATTTTATTTTCTTGCAATCAATTGGAAGACCTAGCTGATGCTGCTGGTATTTATGTATGTATGTATGTCTGGTGTGTAGCTGCTGCTGGTGTCCTAACAAAAATATATACAATTATAAAAGCACCTTAATACCCCCGAAAAAAATAATAGTAGACATGCAATTAAAACAAACCCCTTTTGGCTTAAGGACTTTTGTTGAGGGATTTTTGGTCTATCTGGCTAATTCGTTAGGTTTTTTTTTAGTATTGGATCATCTTCTAGGTCATGCATATTTCACATGATGTTGATCATGTACCCAAAAAAAACTTGGTTGTGGGTTTTGGATAGTGTGAATCCATTGTGTTTTTTTCTTAAGTCACTGCAACGATTAGTGGTGAAATGATGGTACTGTACGGTTCCATGGCACGATTTGTATCTGGGTTTGGTGGGTTAGGGTTTGAACTGATAATCTCTGTAAAAAGATTGAGTCTTTGAGGTGGGTTTTTGGTTTTTAAGGATCTGGGCCTTCGTTAAATTTTAACCCGATTAATTTATGATGTTTGTTTTATTTCATGTGTTATTTAGTCGCGCTAGTTTGTCTTGTACTGTAGCAGAAGCTATGTTTTACCAGTTTGTAAGAGTAGATAGAGAAATGAAAATTTACCTTTTGCTTTCGCAAGCCTCTATAATGTACATGGATTCTGCACGCTTGCATGTTGATTTGAATTTTGCTAGGTGCGGAAACCCCCTAGATTTTGATGAAAGCTGCATTTGTTCTTATCTGCATTGTATTAATTTGATAAATTAAAATTCAGTCATTTTTTTAAATAATTGGCTTGATGGGATTCTTAATTGAATGAAATGGGAGTAGATTTTGCTTCTCTTTTTATATTAAAATATCACTATCTCCTTTTTTTAATCTATTACATATGAACAGATTATGTTCATTTAAGGAGGTCAGTTTCAGGGGAAAAAATGATTATAACTTGCAGATATATTACAAATAAGCAACCACGGTAAGTTATGATAAGGTGACCTGGATGAGATACAGAAGGAAGCGACTTTATTCAGACTGGCTTAATTTTTCTATGTAATGATAGAACTTACTGGACTAATATAGAACAATATTAAAATTTAGAAACTGCCAAATATGTCTTTGAGTTTTATTAACTGATAGAGAGGAATGATAGCTACAGTTTTCAGCTGTCGAAGGATGTTCACTTGATATTAGATGACTAGCAAAAGTGAAAAATAGGGAAATTTTGTTTATTCAGAATAATGGGCCACAATTTTTTTTTGAAAATATGACCCTTTTATACAGTTAAATTGTTGTGGGTTTCAGTGGAAATTCATTGATAAGATGAATTGTTCATTATTTTCAAGATGGTTTCAATTATTCCATCTTCCTTTCTTGTAGTGGTCTTGTGAAACATCAGAAGTCATTAACTGAATAAGGTCATGATATGCAAACCTTGAGTCAGTACTGTCCCTGCAATAGTAATGGATAATTTGGTGTTTCCTTTTCCCACCCCAAGAATGATTAGAATTCTCACCCCTCCTTTCTAGGTGTTTCTTTCAAATAATATCTCTCATACAAGTGTTGGCCCTTTGCACCTGTATTGCCTTCCTTTTCAAATGTGGTCTCCAATTACCTCATTACAAGAGCTTCCCTATGGTGGAGTGATTAAAAACAATTCACAAGTACAGTTCTGGACTTTATTTGGCCCTAGCACCTTAGGAATCCATGTTTGATGAATGCAATAGGTCCTAGCTCTTCTTCCTAACATCCCCTGGGATATGGAAAGCCGTAGAACAGATATATATATATATATATATATATATATATATATATATATATATATATATATATAACAGTGAAAGTAATAAAAGCTTTTGCCTTGCTTGCTTTCCTTGTTGGATTTGTAAGTAGTGTTTAAAAATTTAATTGAAAGGGACATGGTATTCTGTGTTTACATGTTAAGGGGGAAATTTAAAGTCTGATTTCATAATGTCAAATTATTTATTATTAAAGATTCTTCAATCTCTTTGTCAAGCCTTCTAGCCATTAGGTTATCATGTATGCCTGTACTTGCAAGTTGCCTTTGCCCACAACTTAGTATTCTCTATATTTATTCTGTGGAAAGAGTGCAGATTTTTATGTGTTTGAATACTTTTCTGCACTATCTTTTTTCTGTTGCTATAGAGAAGAAGGCTTGAATTGATGCATGCTTAAAATGGTTATTATATAAAGCATTACCAAGGTTGGTGGGAGGTAGCTTTTTATTTGATGTGCTTAGACCTGGAAATTTGGCATGCATATTGATTATCTTTCCATTTGTTTTTTTCCCCTCCATATCTGAGAATTTGTTGGGTCAATAGCTGACTTGATTAGCTTACAAGAAAGCACACTATGTTGAATTTCTGGACCACAGATTGTTTGGAAGTTTACTTATCAAGGCCATCTTTAATTACCTCCTTTTATGACTTGTAGCTTTTTGTTTTTTTTCCTGAACAATCTTCTGACTGTCTGATTTATTGACCTGCACATGAACAGGGAACTGAGTCTGGAATGACCAATACATGTTTTGTGGGACTGCAGCATTCAGTTTAAATTATGGATGTGCTTCCGTGTAATGGTGTTCGGTATGTTGGAGAATCTGATTGTGAATGACAGAGTTCAGGGACAGATTTTACTTATGGAGAATCTAATGGTTTTAAATGTGTAGAACAAGTTGAAATGGATGATGGTAGATTGAATGACTTATTGCTAAATGTAGAAGAGTCTCGCATAGAAAGACAAAGTGAGGGGCAAGGGACAGTAGACAAATTGCATGTTTCCGAACATGGAACTTCATATTCTGATTGTAAGGTAGAGAACCAAAGATTATCTCGGGATTTTGGAGAAGATGACATAAATGTACAGAATTATTACACAGAATCCTATGCAGCCTCTGAAAACTCTAATTTAATTGTTGACACCATTGAAAGTGAACCAAACAACTGTAGGTACGGAGAGCCATCTCTTTTAGAGCCTAACTGGCTAGAACACGATGAATCTGTGGCATTATGGGTCAAGGTAAACTTTTTCTTCTTCTTAATTTCTCTATTCTTGCTTCAATGAAATAACAGTTGGTCTTTAGCAAATGCTGTACCGAAAATGTTGATTGTAAGTTGTCATATGCAGTTTCAATCTTTTGAGGCTTAGATTATGCTGGCGGTGCACTACCTGTTTTTTGGGGCTCCCCTGGCATTGTCTTTCACTTGTTAGTTTTTACTAGGAAAAGTTTTTTAATCCAGGAATTTTTAAATTTCTGTATATTACTGGGGATTTTTGCCATGTTTGATTTCATTCTGATACTCCTATGATTTTCCAAGTATAGTGGAGAGGCAAGTGGCAGGCTGGAATCAGATGTGCACGTGCGGACTGCCCATTGTCAACTTTGAGAGCCAAACCAACTCATGATCGAAAGCAGTATTTTGTTATATTTTTTCCTCATACCAGGAATTATTCCTGGGCAGATATGCTGCTTGTCCAACCAATCAATGGATTTCCTGAGCCTATTGCATATAAGACTCACAAAATCGGGCTTAAAATGGTTAAAGATTTGAGTGTTGCAAGACGGTTTATAATGAAAAAGCTGGCTGCTGCCATGCTGAATATTGTTGATCAGTTTCATTATGAGGTATGATTTTTAATGTTATGTTTTTTGTTTTTTTCAAATACTTATTGATACCCATTCTTTTGTTACTGTTTCCTTGCTATTTCTCATTGTCTTAAACTTGTCATAGGCTTTAGTAGACACAGCTCGTGATGTGATGGTCTGGAAGGAATTTGCCATGGAGGCTTCACGATGTAGTGGTTATTCTGATCTTGGAACAATGCTTCTGAAACTTCAAAATGTAAACTCCTTTCCCCGTCGATAGTGTAGGTTCTAGATCTTTTTTCCTCCTTTTCACAATCTATAAAAGCAAAACCCCTTACTGATTTCTTAAGGCTATGCATTTGTTCCTTTGGTTTTATATGCATTGAAACATGTGTTCATATAAATGCTGGAGAAAGCAGTTATGAATAAACTTTACTGTTCGGAAATTAAGTAGTTTGCTTTCTTTGTTTTTTGTTTATAAATTTTGTCTTATTTCATTGTGCCAAGCTGCCATGCTCAGGTGCTTTTTAAATACCCCCACCCACTTTCCCACTCTTGTTACATGATGATGTAATGCCACTTGACTTCTCTGCAGATGATTTTGCAACGGTACATAAGTTCTGATTGGCTGCGGAATTCTTTTCAATCCTGGGTACAGCAGTGTCAGGTTGCATGTAGTGCTGAATCCATTGAATTGCTTAGGGAGGTATGTGTTAACTTGGCTGCCAACACATTAATTTGACTGCAAAAGGCATGCTGGCGTTACCATTTCTGTCATGTCAAGATTATAATACAATAAATTTGGCTCCTTGATATGGTATGTGGTATATTCATTTACCGCATGGGACTTTCTAGAAGATTGACAAAAAAAGGCATGCTAATGTCTACTTACCTAAATAAATTAAAATTTATTTATTATGCAAAAACATCCACATTCAATTCATGTTTTTGCTTCTGCCAATTAACTTTGAAATGTTTATTCAATAACCAATTGTTGGCTATCTGATGTATTATTCTAAGAGCTGGGCTGTGTGATTTACACAATTGTATCTGATTGAAATACATAGACAGCAAATGCACAATCCTGTGGCCATATGAACTTTCAATTCAGTAAGCCTGTCCCTATTTTAGGTTAACCCTTTCTCGTGGGTTGTTTCATTCATGCAAGGATACATAGTGGATTGCTGGGCTCTTAGGCTTTATCCTGCACCTGCAATGCCCACTTCCCTTTTTGTGCTAAGTTGCATATCTTATATCTTTGTCTCTGAACATTTGTTGATTGTGGCTTTCGTTGATTCAAGGAATTGTACAATTCTATCCTATGGAATGAAGTTGATTCTCTGCATGATGCACCAGTGCAATCGACATTGGGATCCGAGTGGAAAACCTGGAAGCATGAAGCTATGAAGTGGTTCTCAACCCCCCAACCTGTGACAGGTGGTGGAGATATGGAGCAGCAGAACTGTGACAGTCTCTCCCCCTCAACCATCAGTCTTCAAGCTACCAGGAAGAGGCCAAAGCTTGAAGTTCGTCGTGCAGAGACACATGCTTCCCAGGTTGAGACCAGCAGTCCACTTCAAACCACGAATGCCGAAATTGACTCTGAGTTTTTCAGTAATCGAGACACTGTCAATGCTCATGCTTTAGAATCAGAGCTTTCTAAAGAGGATGGTTTTGGCGAGGTAGCTGCACCTTTAGAGTCACCTTGTAGCATGGGCGATAGATGGGATGGGATTGTAGTTGAAGCAGGAAACTCTGAGCTTGCACAGAAAAAAGGTGTAGAAATGACACCTGTTAATGAAGTTTTGGCTAAGGAAAGGATAGAACCTGGGAGTAAGAATCGCCAGTGTACAGCTTTTATTGAATCTAAGGGAAGGCAGTGTGTTAGGTGTGCTAATGATGGGTGATGTTTATTGTTGTGTGCATTTAGCCTCTCGTTTTGCTGGCAGCTCCGCTAGAGGAGAGGCAAGTCCTGTTCATAGTCCTATGTGTGAAGGTACCACTGTTCTGGGTACCCGATGCAAGCATCGGTCTCTACCAGGTACCACATTCTGCAAGAAACACAGACCCTGGCCTGATGCAGAGAAGACTTCAAATTTCCCAGAGAATCCTCTTAAGAGAAAACATGGAGAGATCTTTCCCAGTTCAGACACCACATATTGCAAAGAGATGGTATTGCCTGAACAAGTTGAAAATCCCCTTCGAATGCAACCTGTCTCAGCCATGGATGGTGATGCCTTTCATGGAAGGAAAAACTTACCAGAGAAACTTGAGCATCCTGGCCATGATTGCAATAGCTCCGAGATGCTGCATTGCATGGGCTCAAGCTCCCTAGATAGTAGTATCCTGTGTCCTGAGAGTCCAAAGCGCTATTCATTGTACTGTGACAAGCACATTCCTAGTTGGCTCAAGCGTGCTAGAAATGGTAAAAGTAGGATAATATCAAAAGAAGTGTTTATAGATCTTTTGAAGGATTGTAGCTCATTGCAGCAGAAATTGCATTTACATCAAGCTTGTGAGCTTTTCTATAAGCTTTTTAAAAGCATTTTCTCTCTTAGAAACCCAGTTCCTATGGAGGTTCAACTTCAGTGGGCCCTCTCTGAAGCTTCTAAAAGATTTTTAATGTCGGGGATCTCTTTTTAAAGTTGGTTTGCACTGAAAAGGAGAGATTAAAAAAGTTATGGGGATTTGCTGTGGAGGAAGATTTACAAATTTCCTCCTCTGTCAAGGAAGAACCAGCTATATTTCCATTAGCTATTGATTGTAGCCACGATGATGAAAATTCGATTAGGTGCAAAATATGCTCAAAGGAGTTTCTCGATGATAAAGAGCTTGGAAACCACTGGATGGACAATCATAAAAAGGAAGCACAGTGGCATTTCAGAGGTCATGCTTGTGCCATCTGCCTGGATTCTTTCACTAACAGAAAAAGTTTGGAAACCCATGTGCAGGAGAGACATCATGTGGAATTTGTTGAACAGTGCATGCTGTTTCAGTGCATTCCTTGTGCCAGCCACTTTGGGAACACTGACCAGTTATGGTTGCATGTCCTCTCTGCTCACCCTGCTGATTTCAGGCTGCCAAAAAATGCTCAACAACTTGATCCATCTATGGGTAAAGAGAAAGAGGATTCCCTGCAGAAACATGAGCTTCAAAATGCAGCATCAATGGAAAATCATACTGAGAATTTAGGTGGTTTAAGAAAGTATATTTGCAAGTTCTGTGGCCTGAAGTTTGATTTACTGCCTGATCTTGGTCGCCACCATCAGGCTGCTCATATGGGACCAAATCTATTCAGCTCTCGCCCCCCAAAGAGAGGTGTTCGATATTATGCTTATAGATTAAAATCTGGAAGGCTTAGTCGCCCAAGACTTAAGAAAGGTCTGGGGGCAGTAACATATAGCAGCATCAGGAACAGGGTGACTGCTGGTCTGAAGAAACAGATCCAGGCATCAAAATCACTTAGCAGCCAGGGATTAAACATACAGTCTAATTTGACTGAGGCAGGGGCTCTAGGTAGATTAGCAGAATCTCAATGCTCAGCGGTTGCAAAGATATTGTTTTCTGAGGTTCAGAAAACAAAACCTCGGCCAAATAACCTTGATATCTTAGCTATTGCACGCACTGCTTGCTGCAAGGTGAGCCTAAAAGCATCACTGGAGGGGAAATATGGAGTGTTGCCAGAACGCTTTTATTTGAAGGCAGCCAAGCTCTGCAGTGAGCATAATATTCAAGTACAATGGCACCGGGAAGGAGTTTATTTGTTCCAGAGGATGTAGGAGTTTCAAGGACCCAGGATTATTCTCGCCCTTGATTTCTCTTCCAAATGGTTTAAAGGGGAAACAAATGATACATTCATCTGATCATATAAACAGTGAGTGGAAAGTGGATGAGTGCCACTATATTATAGATGTGCATGATGTTACAAAGGGGCCTAAGCAAAAGGCTACTATCTTGTGTACTGACATAAGCTTTGGGAAGGAGACGATACCAGTGGCATGTGTTGTAGATGAAGATCTCCTGGATTCCCTCCATGTCGTGGCAGATGGTTTCGATGGTCAAATTAGTACATTCCCCAAGCCCTGGGATACTTTTACTTATGTAACAGGGCCAGTTCATGATCAATGTGATAATCTGGACATTGAGGTATCTTTTGGTTGGGTTTCTATTTTGTTTTTAATATTTGCTTTGATTTTGTTTATGACCAACTGTATCAAAGTGGAATGCACTTGCTGGCTGTCATCCTACCTTGGAGATGATTGAATCCTGATTGGCTGCTGAGGACACTGCAAATCAAAATATAAAACACATACACACATGTATGTAGAGGGAGAGAAAGGAAGACAAACACCAAAGAAATATTCTCATTCATGCCATCTGCATATCCATATAATTTTAGAAATGCATAAAACACATGCACACATATGCATGGAGATGGAGAGAAAGGAAGACAAACACCAAACAAATATTCTCATTCATGCCATCTGCATATCCAAATAATTTCAGAAATGCATTAAACCCACTGCTTTTTTCTCCTCCCACATCCCTTTTTATGTAGGGTTTGGAATTGAGGTGTTCTTGCCAATATTCAATGTGCTGTCCTGAGACATGTGATCATGTTTATCTCTTTGATAATGACTATGAAGATGCAAAGGACATATATGGGAAATCCATGCTTGGCAGATTTCCATATGACAATAAAGGGCGACTTGTTCTGGAGGTAATTTCATTTTCTTTTTACCATGGCAAATAGTTACTGATTAGACTCCGAAGTTGATGTTCTTTTGATAGCTGAGTATATTGGCTTCATATGGAGAAGCTTCCTCATTCCCAGAACTTTCTATTCTCTGCAAATTTTTTATTGGCCTGCTGCTTGAAGAGTATCTAGTGTGGTGATTGATACATGCTATTGTATCTATCTTCTACATTACTTGGCAATTTGATTCCATAAACTTTATATGTGGGAATCCTGTAAAATCCTGTAATAGAAAATAACGTAAAAAAGTAGTTTCCATTCCCATCACCACCTTGCTTGAATTCCCCTTCGTAAGTAATTTTTACCTGATCTGATGAAGGGAGATGGCATGAAGGCTAGTTGAATTTTAAGAAAGTTGAAAAGAGTACATTTTTTTCTAGTTATGAAACATCATGCTAATACTAACGCTCTTTTTTTTGCTGTGAGGGATGAAAGAACTGTAGTGGAATTGGATGAATATATGGATTTATAGAAGAGATGCCCGTCCCATAAAACAATATAAGAAATAAAATGGAACACAAGAGCTTTAGAATTCTGTTCAATGTCAGCTAAGTAAACTTTTCCAAAGGTTCCTGAAGCATCACACCATAAAGAAGTGAGGAATACTACCCTGTACCTCTAGAGTTTCCTCAAAGTTAAGGATGTTACAGTATGCAGAACAAAGCACATATAACTGTTCACACCTTTGATTAAGCCTTCCAAGTATAAATATGATGACTGAAAGGTATTGGTTCAAGATGCTTCCAAGTATCGAGTATCAATCCTATAGATTGGCCTATGAGATCACTAGGTCTTATTTCCCCCCTGATGGAGTTAAATAGGTCTTAAACATGTCCTTTTCTCATTTCTCTGCCCAAGCTCTATTTGACAAGCAGATACCCTTTTGTTACAATTCTCTCCCTGCCTGTTTGTGCGAGGTTGGTGGGGATTGGTTGGGCTTGCACCATTTTTTTGCTGATTAGACTTGCATTTGAAACATTTCTTGCTAAATTGTGCAGGAAGGTTACCTTGTTTACGAGTGCAATAGCATGTGCAACTGCAATAAAACTTGCCCAAACAGAGTTCTGCAGAATGGAATACGAGTGAAACTGGAAGTCTTCAAAACAGATAATAAAGTAACAATACTTCCCAGTTAGAGTTTTGCTTTCAATTGTTCACTGTCTCTGTCGTACCATATTAACTTGTCTTGCTGAAGTACAGGGTTGGGCTGTCAGGGCAGGAGAACCAATCCTACGTAGTACATTTATATGTGAGTACATTGGAGAGGTTTTAAATGAACAGGAGGCAAGCAACAGGCGTGACAGGTTATAACTTTGAAAAATGCAAATTTGTTCCCCTTTTTTTTCGGCAATTTTTTGAATGCGCTTTGTTTGATTTTTAGGTATGGCAAAGAAGGTTGCAGCTATATATATAAAATTGATGCTCATACCAATGATATGAGCAGGATGGTTGAAGGGCAGGCCCATTATTTTATTGATTCTACAAAGTATGGGAATGTTTCACGGTTCATCAACCACAGGTAGGGAATGCAATTAGGTATTATTCCTTGCAGTAATCTTCTCTATAGTTTGAGAAAATTTGCTTATTGGAGACAAATGTATCAATGTGAACCAATTAAAATTTCCTTGTGCTATTGAACCCTTTGATTTTATGTAAGGTGAAGATGTTATCTAGGTTTACTGATGCTTATATGCCAAGCATTAGCATGATGCCTTTATGTAGGTGGATTTGTGAGATAAATGTGTCTACACTGCTCAGTTGCCATTTTCATATGAAAAAAGGTGATACCAATGCCTTAAAAACATTTCATAATCCAAACAATGCCTGTCTGATATGATAATATGCGGCTTAATGTGTCTTTATCATATGAAATGTTGATGGCAAAGGAGATTGCGAGTTATACAGAAGAGAAGCATAAGAATTGCGAAGATTTAACATATAAGAAACATCAAGCAACTCCAGAAGGTAGTTCTTAAAAGACCTGACTGACTATGTCCAATCAGGGTCATGGAACCAGTCCCTTCATGACCTTCAACCCATGCAGTAGCTGTCTGGTTAGAACTGCAAACCAGTGAAACTGATAGCCTCAATTGATTTTTCCAAGGAATATTTCTATTGAGCTAGAAAACAAAATATTAATTTTTTTTTGCTAGAGGACTTTTAATGTTTATCTGTATGCGAGGTTCTTGCTTTAAAGTACAGGTAGACATTTTGTTATATAGGTATATTTATGTTTAAGTGATGGTCAACAGAATCCTTATGATTTCACAAGGACATCTCTGTAGCCTTTTTCCCCCTAGTTTGATGGCTGGTTTGTTTAGGACATTGTTAAGACAAAGGATATGACGATTTAATAATGACATACATCAAATTACCATCCACCCTTCTCCTATCTGAGGAGACGTCAATTCATGACATGCTCCTCAAAATTATAAGCTTTAGCTATTGGCATGTAATTTTAACATATAAACTTTCAAATGCATCAACACATAAAGAGACTGGTAGCCCATATTTCAAGGGAAGAAAACGCCTAAAGAGTTGATTAGTTGTCGTAAGTCTTTTTCTGGCATGTTATTTTATCTGCTCTAGGATGTGCTTGTTGATTCACACTTGACATCTGTTCATGTTGGAAGCTGCATGCCAAATCTTGTGAACCACCAAGTTCTGGTCAACAGCATGGATTCTCAGCGTGCTCATATCGGTCTTTATGCAAGTCGGGATGTAAGTAGTCACCTCATTCCATCTTGAATATAAGTTGTTGTATGCATGGAACTAGGGATACAGAGAGACACATGTTTCTTGAATCTTAAATGCAACTTTAAGAATATTGATGTTCTTACTAGTTCCAAGGAAGCTATTTGTGTGATACATTTTTGGGCTCGTTTCTTATTCATGGTGCATGATGTATGAGGGGTTCATCTTTACTTTATTGCAGTTCCTAGCATACCGCACACTATTTGTCAATAGAACTTATTGTCTCAGTGCTGTGTTTGTATAGATTACTTGCACATTTCATTTATTTGGTTAATCATATCATGTGCAGATAGCTTGTGGTGAAGAACTGACATACAACTATCGTTATGAGCTGCTACCTGGAGAAGGATATCCTTGCCATTGCGGAGCTTCAAAGTGCCGAGGCCGCCTGTATTAAACCTTAAAGCACACACCATGTCCTCTCCTTCATGAAATAATGGGATGCGGCGAACCCGACATGAGAATCAGATTCGGATGTGTTCAGGGGTATTGTGGCTGTCATTCATTGGCTGATCAAATTGTAAGTAGCTGCCTCAGTGGATTTGGTATCACGCTGACAAGATATTGGTCAAGTCCCAAGCAATGGAGTCATTGGAGCTACAATCTTCTTCTTGATGAAATTTCGTTCTAGCTGTCCCGGCAAGTGGCCAGTGTTGATTCTCATTTCGTTGATACATTTTCATCCATAAAAGAGGACAGTCATAAGTGTATCTTGGCTTCTTTTTGTATGGAATGGCTAAAATTGGTGCCTCCTGAGCTTAGTGGAAAGTGTAGGTTTTATTTTTCCATCTATTTTTCAGCTCTCCCCTGTTATGGATATTCTTTTCATAAAAATACATAAATTGCTAGTTTTTAAATAAAGCTTCCATAGCTATGCATGCCACGTTTGAGCATAATTAAGCTTCCTGCATTAATGGGAATGGGATGTTCTTTTATATATATATATATATATATATATATATATATATATATATATATATATATATATATAACATTCAATTAAATAAATTGAGATTTACTTATGCCAATATACATTAAAAAAATAATTAACAATAACTAAAAACTAAACTGGAAAAATCAAGAGATATTTACTCTTAAAACATTGGATCATATACCCAGTTATGTTTCATAATTTTATTTTTTAAAATAAGTTTTTTAATTTAATCAATAATTATTTGTGGCAATAATCACAAAATTTTCTGTTAACTATAACTAAGGACTATGCTAGAAAAATAGAGAGAAATATAGAAGATATTTCATTTTGCATCATGTGTCCTGTACATAATTATGTTCGATAACTATGCTTCTTAGATTTTTTTTTATTCCATCAAGTAATGATAGAAACATTTACATGAAAGCGATTAAATAAAATCAAAGAAATAAAATATCAAATATTTGAAAAAAATATCATAATTTATATGAAACCAAGTAAAAACTAAACCATATTTAAACATAGACTAAATTGAAATGCTTAGAGATAGATGTGGCTAAGCTATAGATACTTGTTTATATTTAATAATTGTTTCTAGGAATAAAGTGAAAAAAAATTAAATAGTGCTATTGAGAAAGAATACACAAAAATAAAGTTAAAATTAAAAATTAAAAAATTAAATATAAAACAAATAAAAACACATCATAAAGACTTAATAAAAACTTCTTAAAATAAAAAAAAGGAAATAAAAGATGAATAATAAGGCCCTTATTTTGATGCATTTGAGATGTATTTTTTTTTATTATTATTAAGGGGCTAATGACTTGTTGTATTCTCTTTATTTTTTTTCAAAAAAATAAATGAACATGTAACATATTGTCTAGTATGACTAATGATACATTGTTTGTTAAACCAATTTTATGCAATAAAAAAGTCACCAAAAATTTAGCCTAAGGGTTGTTTTTTCCTAAAAATCTTTATTTTCAACTTGTTATTCACATAGAAGAGGTTGAAAATACAATACACCCATTGACAATTCTATCCATGATCTTAAATATCCCGAAAAATAGGCTAAAAAACTAAAATAAACCTAAAACCAAGACACTTCTCAAGCTTAGATCTACAATATGAAGCAAGTTAAAGGTAAAAGAAGTTATAAGACAAAATCTCCTTATTGAATAAATCACAACAACAAAATTAATACTTTTTCTTTGTAAAATCATTGTTAAACAAGAGTCTCTCTCATCCATCATATTTCATCTGTTTTCTCTTACCTTTGTCAAACCATAAGAAAAGAATTTTTTTTTATCAATTGAATTTTTGAAATATTAAAGGACCAAAATGATATCATTAAAAAGTAAGATGACCAAAGTTTTATAATTATTCATACTTACTACATGATAAATCAAACTTATTATCCGTGAGAGATGTGCGGAAGTTGTACATCATTCACTCTTTTTTTTTGTTGGTATTTATTTTGTGTTTATCATGGTGCTTGTTTTAGAGGATTGACGTGGATTCTAAATTTAGATTAGAATTCTTTAGGTTTTTGTTTCTAGCTTATAATGATTTTTAGGTGGGTCATTTTAAAAATGATGCAAGTTTTCAGGAAAAATGGATTAGTTTATCGTGTTTTACATATTTACAATGTAAATTTGGATTGAATTAAAGTTGAAAACATCAAAACTTTTTCTAAAAGGCCAAGAAAAAAAAAGTTGAAATTAAAAGAAGGGCTAAATTGGAAAAACTTATACATGACAAATTAGAATCACATAATTTAACTGAAAAAAAAATAAAATTTTAACAAAAAGACCAAGAACAAAAAATAGAAATTGATAGAATAAAGAGTGAAGTTAAAATATCAACAACAAGAGAAAAAAAAGGGTCGACTAATGACAAATCACCCATTATCATCAACACACACTACACCAAAAAACATAGGATGAGGTGAGTATCCATAAAATAAATTAAGCCACCGAAAGACATCACACTCGTTCTTTAAAGAGCATGAGCGCTTCCTAGACAATGACATGTGCATTGCACACACCAATAATATTTTAGAATTAAACAATTTGTAATAGATATTAAAAGATAAAAAATACCATTGAATACCCTAGTAATTATAAAAATCTTAAAAGAAAAGACTAGAAGGATCCTAACCCTATGTTTTTTTATTTTTGATTGCAATATTATACTTGTCAATTTACTATATTTAAAAAAATATATAATACAATTATACCCCTATATATTCTATTAATGACTAATGCTCCATGTGAAAGGACAAATATCCCAAAAGCAAAGAAAAATGTTTTTTTTTTGGGATATACAATCATTTAAACTTTTTTTAATATGTCCAAATAAGGGTAGTTTATAGAAAGACTAAATCTACATGTCATGTAAAATTAGTTAATTTAGATTATGAAACACTATTGCAATTATTATTTTTACATATAAAAAACATAAATAATATTTTAAAAACATGAGAGAAATATGTATTATTAAGATTTAAGGTTTATTTATTTATTTTTATGTACTATTAAACATATAAAAAACGAAAAAAAAACTATGTTTTTTTTCTTTTTATTTATGAGTTATTAAGAGAAGAATTATTTTCTGCTAAATATATTTGTATCATTTCTACTGTAAAAAACCATTTTCTTTTAATATATGCATAATAATTTGAATATTTTCTCATGCTCATGTATTTTTGATCCAATCCAAATCATAACACATGTCTATAAATTACTCCATATCCAATCCAAGCCCTAGCAGTATTCCCACTTGGATTTTGAATTAGAGGAGCCCATCTACAAGAAACCCTACCCTACTTCTGCATTCTATCATTTTAATTTCTTTGTAAATGAAGTCTGTAAAATTGCCATCAACTATTAGATGAATGGGGCGTCCCATGATAAGAAAGAAACTAAAAATTGAAAAATTAATTAAATTACAAGCAAGTTGATATAGATATCTATATTAATCAGAAAAGATAGAAATAACCTCATCATCATGTGTGTTCCTATGTCCATTTCCCAATGTGGGCCCCATGTTAAGGTATCTGGTTGCTGGTAGACAGTCCCTTGGATTGTATCTGAGGGGTAGCTTTCAATCTTAGCTATTTCTTGAGGGTAGGGGCCCCGTCCAAGTTATTATATTTTGGTAGGATACTTCTTTTCTATTTGCCTTGTTTTAATTATTATTATTATTTTTGTAAGAACACACACATCCATATATAAATACCATAATATATCATTTTATATATTGTCTGTTTCTTAACATTGAATTTGTAATTTATGAGTTCAAATAAGACAAAGAAACCATTCAGGGGTACTTATCAACTCTGTATATTGATGACTATCCTTGCCCAGATGTTTATGAACTCTGCTCAAACCTCCTCGAAAGCAATATTTATAATACATTTAATGAAACAACTATCAAAAGATTAGCAAAAGGAAGTCATATATATATATATTGTCCCGTTTAATTAAATATTTTGAAGAGTATTTGTTTTTACGCAACTTTCACAGTCGAAGAACGTTTACACAGAAGAAAATGACATTTCTGCTTTAATATTTGTAATCCATGAGTGAAACATTGAGGTGCTCACACATATTGTTTGTACTTTTCCTATCAAGATAACGATTTAACCGCTGCTACATCATATCATACAAGTGCCCCAAAATATAATTTTTTTTATCTTTTTAGAGTTTTCTTCCATGTAAATACATAGTTTAATTCAAAAGGAACATGATCGTCGCAGCGAAAGACCTGTGCAAATTCAAATGTAAGGCATGTTTTTCCTCAAAAGAAAAGTAACATATTAGGTAGAGGGTTATTGTTGCTTTATACATTATTGTTGTGGACTTTAAGAAACCATTGTTTCTAATTGATGTTGCTTAGGAGGCAAGGTATCGAAACCTACCATTTACTTCTATAAGTATATAAAGGTATACTTAGCGTCCCGATATTGGGATTGACTTGTAAAAGATGATGAAATCACTAGGTTATGAATAAATTATTTTTATTATAAATAAGAGTTCTCTTACAAGATATTTTCCAATTGAATTTTGAACTAGAATTGACTAGATAAACTAGATCATTAAATTGAGTTTGGTTAGATTAATATCTTGTCTGATTCAAATGAAAAATTAGATTAGTTTAGATTTCGAGTCTCAAGTTAATCTCTCAAATCAGCTCTTGAAATTAGATGATATTTATTATAAGAGCTAAATGAAAAGACTTAGTTAAAATAATATAGTATAATTCATTATAAAGATAAATTATTCTATTCTTCTAAAAAATGACCATTTAGTATATTAGATTACATATAAAGACATTGGTTATCTCACTAATGAAAAGTAGATTACATATAAGTGATGGAATATATAGCATATTAGGGAGAGATACAGATAACAATAAAAAAAACACTACCACTATCAGTAGCAAGTGATGACACACCATTGTTATTAGTAATAGCTAAGGTAGAATGTGGAGGGAATAAAAGACTAAATTTTAAAGAATCATAAGTAATATGATCAATAATATTTGTGACAATTATGCACACACTATTTTTCATATAAAAAAGAGAGCTAAAAGCAATACTAATCATACTAGTTTGTGTAACCAATCCCACAACAGATGGACACTGATGAGTGTTGTGAAGTGTTGACAAAGTTTTTTTTTGGTATGTCACCACGGATAACCATGAAGTTTAAAACATGTATTAACAACAAGGTTATCACCATTATAGTGAGTATATTTTCATCTCCCTTTCTTGGTATATTTTTGTGTAGAAATTCTTTAAGTGGCTATAGTAGTGTCATCGATAGATATTCCACCCATCATAACATTATGACGGTTTTCCTCATCACAAACCATAACATAAGTGACTTGAAGATCTAGATGAGGTACAATGACAAGTGTCTATCTACATACCTCATCCAATGATGAGTTCAAACTAGCCAAAAAAATACAAACATATTGAGAATTAACCTTTAGTGGTATATATCTTAATGTCACTTTACAACATCAACTCTTGCTATAATTTATGTAATTTACCTCAATAAGAAATAATAGAACCATCTTTTGACAAACAAAGGTCACCTCATAATATAACTTATATGATTTTGAAGTATTTCAATGGTTAAGTATGTTTGCTTACCCATACCCTTAAATTTTTCTTTGTTATAAACAAGCATAAGAAAAATGAATCTGATGTCTTTGTTCATCAAATTGAGTAGCCATGATTTGATCATACGATTGTCATCTTCCCATGCTTTGTATTATTTAGAATTGGAATTCTCAAGTGTGAAATTTGAACTTGAAATACATCCCTAGCACTTTCGACCCTTAATTTTATTTTGTGCATTCAAAACTCACTCCATAAATTGGTATCGTAATGTTTCTTTAGAGTAAGCAACGAAAAGGCATCCTGTATATATAGTGTTAATAATTCTAAGGAATTAACCTTTGTATTCCCAATAACCACACCATCATTAATCGTAGGAGTAGTCATGATGGGTGAGTATGAAAGAATTATAATAAGAAAGAACAATGAAAGAACAGAAGAACCTCTAGTTTTTAAGATAGATAGGGGGAAAATAAAGTTCACTTTAAAAAAATTAGAGCTTATTTTTTGACTATATAGAATAATATAAATTATATATTAAGCGTCACACTTAATAAAGTAAGTTATTGGGTTGGGATGGATCTTTGATATAGTACAAAGTCTTGTTAACTAAACGTTCACGAGTTCAAATCGTACTACTTCCATTCTATTTAATAAATATTAATCACAAGGTGGTCTATTTAATAAACATATCTCATTTTGTTTAATAATTATTAATTAGAAGGTAGTCTATTTAATAAACATAAATCATAAGATAGAAACACACATTGCTTCTTTTACAAGTCTTAAATTTTGATTCGAGTGTGCGATTGATGCAAATCTTATTCATGCAAAAATGTAATTGAGAGGTCCCGATCCTTATGCGGATGACAAATTCATTAATTAATTAGGTTCTCTTTTCAAGTTTAAAATACATATTGAAAACCTGTTTTCAACTCTTTTTATGATTCAGCCCACATTATATATTCATATTACCCTAATTTAGAAATTCTAGTTTTACAATTTATCTATTTTTTCTATGTAGCTCTTTTATAATTCTAAATTTTATGTTTATTTTCATTCTTGTTTAAACTTTGACCAATTAGGATAGACTATTAATATCTCATATTTTGTACGTTTCCCTAAACTTGTACTGAACTTCTTACAACATAATATATATATATATATATATATATATATATATGCTAAATTGAAAATCATTACATGTGAAAAAAGTAGTTGAGATGAAACCGAGAGGAAAGAGACCTAACATCGTAGCTTAATATAGTTATGTGCTTTAAAATCAACTTTAGCATCCGTCTCTATAGCTTCAACCACATCGTTTCATAACAAGTATCCATCACGAAACCAGTAGCTTTCACTACACAATCATAATACTCAGAAAAGTATATCCTAGATAAATACAGCTCATCTCTAGGTTTTGTCATTATTAAATGAAATCTAAAAGTTTTTTATATGCACACAATTATGTATTATCTTTTTTTATTAATATAGGTGTTCGAGCCAATTTGTGTACAGGTCGACTAATTCCCACGAGTCCTGAAAGTTAGTGACCATGTAAATTTCTAGTGATCATCATATTAACAACCACAAATCTAAAAAATAAAACCATTAAATGAATAAATTATTTAATCCCAAGCTCGTACAGCTTACACCTACTAGATGACTTATGTATTTATATATTATCCTTCTTCATCCATTGGGTGGTGGTATTCTCTTGCAAAAAAAGGGATTGGAATTGCAACAACGTGTGGAAGAGAGAAAAGGCAGACATCTATAATATCTTTAAAGAATAAAAAAATTGTCTGCCCACATTAATTACCTTCCTCTCTAAAAATATATGATTTGATTGTTTTGTCATTCTAGTAAAAAAAAAAAGGATACAAAATCTTAAATAAAGACGCAATTAATTAAAAAAAGAAGACAAGAAAGACTGAAAAATGCAAAACAATCTACTATACAATTACAACGGAATCCGTACAGCTAGCTAACTTCAATACGCTATACGTTTTCATCTCATTTTATGTATTAATTTGTTTCTTCATAGAATGGAAGTAAAAAGAAAAGACAGAAAGTAGGATTATTTTCTCTGGAATACAACTATATAAAAGTTTATGATTAATTGATTTTAATTAACAGCCCCCAAAATCTCTCACAGAGAAAGTAGGGCTTTTCTCAGGCATGTTTCCTGCATGGCGTAGCCCTAGAGTGAGAGACACATCTCCAGCAGCAGGGGTCCCGAACCGTATAAGTGTAGACCCGATGTGGTCAGCTCCAGTGTTTGCATCGCCGGACGTGGTCCCATAATCAGCTGTAACAATGCTGCCATGGCGACCTGTATCGTCAGCGAAGTCATGGAACGACTGTCCGTCATGAGGCACCTCTGTGGTGGAGGCGATGTTGGCCGGTGCAATAATGGTGGTGGAGAGTTTAGCTTGGTTTTCCGAGAAACATTGTCTATTGATGGCAAGGAGTGAAGGGTCGTTTTCATTGGCATTGATTTCGGATCTTTTGCCTGATGGTGTGCTAGTAGTTGTGGCAGCTGGTGCTGATGATCCTGTCGCTGTTGTAGTAGGCGTTGGTGTTTGTGCGAGCCCACTGTTGGTGCTGCTGGTGGCTGGCTTCCTTTCTCTATCTTCTGGCCCTGGTGGTTCTTCTTCTTTGGATTCTTGCTGGTACATTTCTTCAACCATGGGTTTCCACAACCGAACCCTGGCATTGATGAACCAGTTTGACACCTAAACAGTGCATAGAGTAATATGGATTATAAACCTAGTTCATTTAATTAACCTCTTCCGAATATCTTACAGGATTAATGAAAGATAATAGTTACAGCGTCAAATTTTAGTTACTAACTAGGATATCTTTTTGAGATAATTATTAAAAAAAACAATATTGAAACAGCTATAAAATACAGTAATATTAGTAATATTATACTAATTTTAAAATGTCATAAAAGTATGAGTAGTTTCTAATCTATAGAAATACTTTTACAAAATTGCTAAAAAAATACAACCGAAAAAAGAAAAAAGTCAAGTTGGAACCCATCTTTACCTTAAGCTTTGAGAGGAAAACAAATTAAATCAAAAAATAAAATAAAATTGTAGGGTTAAATGAATCAGAAGAGAAACAAGGAGATGGAGTTCCAAAAACACGTGGCAGTGAATAAAACAGTAAGAAGGGTTAAAAATCCAGTTGTGTGTGGTAAAGAATAACATGCAAGTAAAAACCCCGACAAGTCTCAAGAATTTTTTTCCACTGTCTTAAATGGCACTTGGTCGCGTGGGGTGGATAGTATGTGGTGTCATTTGTTGAGAGAGAGAGAGAGACATGGAGAGAGAATCAAAGCTGCAAACTCTCATGTCTCATCTCTTGTGTACTTTGTCTCTGCTCTTTAATAATACTATCTCCCTAGGGTTTCTTCACTGATTGTGTCCACTTCAGAATCTATGTTCCTCAAACTTTTAAGAGAATCCAAAGACATCAGTAAATTTAAAATTTAAGGAACCCTTATGGGTAACATATGTGTGTCTTTCTCTAACAGAGAGAAACCAGAGAAAGTAAACCCTAAACCATGCAAATGTACAAATCTACTCAACTCACTCACGGTCCCTTCTTGTTTTTTCTTCGTGTTTTAGAATCCCGTTTTCTTGTTACATGAACAGTACCCTACCCTGAAACGTGAAAAAGCACACGTACTGATCTCTCCCACTCGTTCTACCCCATCAGGTATACTTGCTGTTTTGCTCAAGATACGATCTAAAAGGTATATATTTAGAGAAAGAGATGGACAGAGACAGAGAGAAGGACTAACCTGATTTCTCGATAAACCAGTCTGTCTAGCTAACAGATGCTTATCAGCATCGCTTGGATACCTGAGAAAAAGACCAGAAAGGGACAAGAAAGTATGAGCAAGTACCATATTACTCGATGCGTGAGAATCTAAGGGAAGAAAAGATGAGCAGTATTTTGTAGCAGGCAGTAGTAGAGGTATCAAAGAAGTTTAGGGGCCGGGGTACGTACAACTACGCTCATATATAGATCTCTCTTATTATTTTCTGTATATTATTTGTCAACAAAATTGTGGTTTTCACATAGCGAAAGAGAGAGAAAGGAAAAGGCAGTCAGTTCATTAAGCTTTAATAAAGTTTTTGTTTCTTTTTCTTTCACACAGTAGCTAATATTTTCCGAGGTCTGCAAATGGAGGAGGAGGGAACTTAGATATAAGGGGGAAAAGCAGCGGGCAAATAAAAACCCTTTGACAGCTTTTTGCTGAAGAGACAACATCCAAGGACACTGCATTACTGCTCCCTTAATCACATTATGGACAAAATGCTAGAGAATAAAACAAAAGAACTTGGATCTTGTGTTGGTATCTATCAGAAAGTATGATGATATGGTGAATTCTACTTTTATTTTTCAACTTTCTTGATTATGATAATTTTCTTGATTATAGTGAAGTAGAGGTATAAGTAGCGTACGGGTGGAGAAAATGCTCAAAAAGCCAGGCTCTTAGAATGTTGACAGATCGTTCAGGCAAGCCTCTCTGCGGTCTCCAAGCTTCTTGTTCCATCATCCCCATCTGGTGAAAGGCTCTTTGTTGTCGGAGACTTTGCTCTAATAACTTTAGCCGTGGTGTCTCTCCTTTTGTTATGGCTGAGGTCCCGGCACCATCTTTCTCTCCGAGTAGCTCGCAGCTATGCTTCAATTGCGCTAAAATTGCATCTTTCAGGCACCGAAAATGCCTTGACATTGCCTTCTGGGCGAGGACAGTGTACGGAACCGCCGCGCCAAAACCCATCACCAGATCAAATGAGTTCACTACCATTTGCATCTGCTCACAGTAATGGTTGTACCTCTGATCCACCTGCAATAATATTGTACACAGAAAAATTAAATATATAAATACAAGGATTAGATTTCATCGATCCTAACATGAATTTGTGCACGGAATAAAGAGACCATGATGAGTATTTAAGTATGAAAAGAATGCTAAGCAGATCCCTAAACCAAAACTCTAGGCTGTTTTCACTGCCTTGTCACATTGCAAATATATTACAGCTGTGTATGTACGGAGAGGTGACACCATTAGAGGACTAAGTCATGTGAAAGACAATCAAACGACAACCAAAAAATACATAAATATTTGACTGGCTAGACTTCTCAGGGCAAACCCGCGTAGGAGAGAGAGAGAAAGAGAAAGGAGAAGAGTAAATGCATCAATCAATTAATGGCTGGTGCAGTGCTGAAATGATTGTAAATAGTAGCAGCATAGAATGTCCTTGGTGTTTCTTTCGTTACTGTCTCACCCCAAATACAGCCAATTGACAGGCTTGCTTGTGTAATGCATAAACAAAATAAAAACAAAAGGAGAAAAGAAAAGGAAAACGCCCCTCGCTGCCAAGGTCAACTAAAGATAAAATATCAATGCCTTTATTTCTCTGCAATATTATTACTTTAATGGCTACCACTCTTTTAGCTTCACAACAACTTCCCTTACGTGTAACATGGTGGATTACCAGTCGTCTTCCCAGTCTGGAGGAACGTCGCTCGCTTCTTGCTGGACACAGATACCTCTAATAATAGTAGACTTTCATGATTTTTTTTTTTTTTACCATACCAAACCCACCACCATTCCAATCTATGTGTAAATAAAAGTTTCAGAAAATAAATAATATGATGACTAATCTAACTCTATCAACTAGATGATCTCATGTAATCCTATTGTATTGCACAAGGTTTAGCTAGCCGGCTTTTCTCGATCTACTTGGGATTTTTGAGTATTTTATAATGTTGTTGAAAAGGCTTGCCGTAATTTTTTGTTTGTCCGAGTGATTTAGAAAATCATCGATGCACTAAAATAAACAAACCAAGAAAATAAAAAAGGGTCTTGACTCTTGAGGGAGAGAGAAGGTATGGAAAGAAAAAGAGAGAGAGAAAGATTTACATGCCTCATCAAGCATGGACAGCAGTTTGACCTTCTTTCTTTGATGCTCAATTCTATCAGCAGCTGACATATGGGGGAGATCTATAGTTGAAGAAGAAGAACCGCCACCACCTCCACCGCCTTCGCCGCCACCACCACCACCGGGATTGTTTTTAGAACTAGGGTTTGTGTTTTGTCTACCAAATTTGCTTTTCTTGAACTGACCTCTTCCGACGCTGCAAAACTCTTCTAACAACTCTTGTGCTGCTTTCACATACTTTGAATTCCTCAAAACATTCACCACTCCTAATGATGACCCAAAACCAACTTGAACTTGGTGGTGATTTTGTCCCTCTCCTCCTTGTAAATGTAATACTTGATGGTTTTGGTGGCCTCCCGAATTCTTGTAAAATTGAGCAGAAGATGATCCACCGGCTCCTTGATTATAATACAATAACCCACCACTTCCCATCCTCAATTCTTCTGCTTTTGCTGCCTCTAAATGTTGCAAAGATGATGATAATGATAAAGAAAGTCCTTGTCCTTCAACAGCACCAATAATTTCACTTGGATTATTGAGTGGAGCACCGGTATTGCCTCCTCCATGAGAACTATCAGAAACCCAAGTGAATTGTGGTGGAGATATAACACTTGTAGCACCAAAACCTCCTCCTGATACAGCACTAAACCCCTGAAGAGAGCTTGAAGGATTTGGTAATAACATGTTAAGTGTAGAAGAAGCTGAATGAGGGGTCTGATTATGAGAAGGAGAAGGAGATTTTGGTGACCTGGGCTGTGATGGGTTCATTAAAAAAAGCTGCATGGCTGCAGCTGAATTTGCATTAAAGCCTGCAATTTGATGCTGATGCTGAGCCAGAGTGTCACGGTTACTATTATTATTATTATGATTCTTGGAATCACCTATCCCCAAACCTCCTACCGTCATACTTTGCCTGTTGTTTCTGTTATACCAATCGTTGGTAGTCGCCGATTGCTGTTGTCGTGGCTGGGTCCGGTAATTGGACTGTACATGCTGATCCAGCAAATCAACTGCCGCCGCTTGTCCACCAGCAGGAGGGAAATTGAACATTTCTGATAACATGCCGACAGTTTCGTAGACCGGAAGGCCACTTGATTCTTCTTCTGCTCCTTCTCCAATACCTACTAATGCCGGTGGGGGTGGTTCATAGTCTGATTGGATTCTAAGCTTACCTCTGCGGATCTGCTGGGCTATTTCGTGCTGCTGCTGCTGCTGATGTTGTTGCTGCTGATTATGTTCTTGGTGAGATACGGAGGATCTCTCGAAGCCACCATTGGAGAAGGAAAAAATACCTTGATGGTAATCTTGGGACATAGAATTATGATTTGAAGGATTGGAATTAATGTCTGGAGGGATTTGCTGGTGAGTCTTCGAGTGAGGGAGAATTGGAGGGAACGGAGGTGTAGCTATCCCCATATCAATAACTTGAAGATGATGATCATCATCTCTTCCAATTATCTTCTTAATTTGTAGCACCACCACCAACTTATTTTCTTCCTCTTGTCAATCAAATCTGCTACATATAGAGCAGTTAGAGACAAACAAGAAATTAACATTATCTTAAACTCAACATATCAAGAAACTAGCATCCTAAAAACCACCAATTAAGCTTGAGTGAGAGGGAAAGAAAGAAAGAAAGAAGGGGCAACAAGTATCAAATGGGTCTTTGTGGGAGCTTTTATCTGGTTAATCTTTGTTTTTATTTATATAAATATTTCACTGTTATCATACTGATATATATAAACACACACACACACAAGTAAGTACCTGTTGGAGTTTTCAGACATCGTATTCTCTTCTGTGGTACTGAAATCTTGGTAAATTCATTTGTTTATCAATCTCTCTCTATCTATCTATCTAATCTCTATACGCGCTGTCGTCTGTCTGTCGTCTCTTTCTTTCTCTTTCTCTCCTTTTCTTTCTTTTGGCTCCTCTCTTTAGCAGCACTTAGCGCTAGTGAGTGTAGAGAGAAAGAGAGAGGGAGAGGTGAAGCTCAACAATAAAATAAAGTAAAAGAATGGAGGCTTAATAGATTGAGAGAGAGAGGGGTCGCTATTGTTTCTTGCTTTTCTTTCCCTACTTCTTCACGTCCTCATTTTACTCATCAATATTTTATATTTTTTTCTTTCTTGTAAGACTATTCAATGTTTTATATATTTTTTACTTTCTTGTAAAACTATTCAATGTTTTTTTTATATATAAAAAAGAATAAAATGGTATCCTCTGCATTTTGTCAACAAGAAAATAAAAACGAGGACAATAATTAACGACTAGAAATAAATTAGAGAAAAAAAAAGCAATAAGTTTATTACAACTTGGCTAATACATATGAACTGTTGCAGGCCATAGAACTCTTTTTTTTTGGGGGTTTTAAAAGTCAGGATGTCTAAACTGACTTTTTCAATGATCAGCGGTATTAACTATTGGAAGCAAAACAGTATATTTTTCTGAACATGTGTGTTGTGTTGTAAATATGATGATATTTATTTCATTTAAGTGAGCAAAATTCCGTAGCCTATTTATGTAATTTCGCACACTGTCCTTTGGAAACCAGTGCAAACTATATGGAATAAAATAATGAAAGATCGATGAGGTCAGTACAAAGTCGTCTCAATGATCCAAGCTACCTCCATCCCTTGATTTGATTTCTATGACCACAATGCCCTAGCTTTACGACCGTTTCGAACCCACAATAATACATGTTGCTGGGGTCCAATCGGTGCATTTGGGAGTTAATTTTCTTGCATTAATATATAGTATGCATGAGCAAATTCTAGGGAGATTTTGTTAGCGAGGGCGGGGGGATACACACAAACAAGCAAGAAAACATGGTTTGCACATGCTAGAGGTTTGGCTCAAGGCAAGATAGATTTGTCTCTGAAAAGCACGTATAACAGCTTTACGGTCTGGAAATGCCAAGATTGGCAATTTTGATTACCCTTTTCAATTGCCCCTTGATTTCAACGTGTATACGATTTTATGTAACCTGGTTATGGTTATGAAATTATGATAACCCTATAAAAAGTAAAATAAGAATAAATTATGAAAATCAATTCTTAATCAACCCAATATTGAACAATAAAATAAAAACACTATAAAACTCAACTTCTAACCAACTCAATTTCGAATTATGAAATAAAAAAAAATTCAAAAGACAAATAGCTTAAATTAACATAGGCTAACCTATCAAACCTACAACCTAGATCATTAAACTAGAATAAATTTATAAAAGATATAAATAAAAAAAAACTATAAATTCTAATTTCCAATAGATCCAATGTTGAAGACTAAAATAATAATAATACTAAAAAACTCAAATATATGAGACCATGGTAAAATTACATTAAGCAAATTGAAAAATAAATTTTTCTTAAGAATCTAAAAGATTTTATTAGATAAATTTAGAGTTATTTAAGGTTTATGCGAATATTACTTGAAGATTAGATGTTCTTTTTGGTTTTGAATATTTTCTTCAAGGATGAGTTACCACAAACTACAAGTCATATAAATATTAGATCTCTATCAGTAATGCATGACAACCACTAGTGAAAAATCTCCTAAATCTTTTTAAGAGAGAGAGATTGTTATACTTTAGATTATTACTGTTTTTATGTTTTAGGTGTTTACTTACCTTACTTTACTCACCCTTCATTTAGTAAAAAATAAGAGGCATCACATTCTATTTGTAGGAAAACCTAAAAACTATATAAATAACAAAGTATCAATTTGCACCTTAAATACTATCACATGTATTATTTTTTACTACTTTTAAAAATTTATTCAATTTACCCCATCTTTACCAAGGGCAACCGCTAGCCATCACCTTCCTCTCTTTCACCAAACCATCAAACAACCAAGCTTCCTTTTTCAACCTCACCAACATACAAATATATATATATATATATGAGAATCTTAAATTTGATAATTAGACGGGAACACAGGCATGGAATTTCAAAACTTAATGAGGAATAATAGAGATACGGAAAGTCGTAATTGGGAAGAAACAAAAGAATTGGTAGAAATATAGAAAAGGGATAGAGTAATTTGTTATTTTATTTCTTTTATATTATTTTGCAGTCTAATTATAGAGTTTTCTTTTCTTTACAGTTTAATTATAATTTTGACTTCTTATTATAAATTTAACTATCAGCATAGGTTCATGTAATCATTTCCTCTTTATCAAATAAAATAATACTTCAATGAATGATTGATTATGACAATATCAAATATGCTTGTCGAGAATATCTCGATTACCAAAGTGGATTATCTAACATAAGTGTTTAATCATGACAAGCTAGTGACTGAAAGACATTTGTTTCTATCAACTCGAATCTATCTTCGTTAGTTCATGATAATCACAAAGAAATGAGAAAGACATAATTTGACAATCCATAAAGAAAAATTAGTTTTCATGGATGGAATGGTTTTCAAGACGCTATACACACTGATCCCCGGTCCCTTTTGTGAGATCGTGGGGCATTTTCCTTCAGATTTACAATTTGAGGATAAAAGGTAGTGAATCTTTTTAAATTTTGTTATCTACAAAGAGATAAACAGGTTGGCTAGAATGCCGCTTTGCCATGTGAGATTGCTTTTGATTGATGTGTTGCCATATCCTAGACTTTTTGTTGGGATTTGTTATCATACTTTTTCTTTGTTTTTCTCTCGAAACTTAAACATAATCAATTTTGCAGACCAAAACACTTAGAAGGCAGCATAAGAAATTAGAGATACACATGAGAAAGGATATTTATTATTTTATTTATTTTTATTAGCGTGGTGTTGGGCCAAGATGCGCACACCTCGACTAATCCCACGATTCTTGAAGTTAATGACCATGTATGTCTCTAGTGATCATCATATTAGCAACCATAGGGCTCGAACCTGAGATCATAGGAGAAACAAATCTATTAGTTTTAGCTCATATCACTCGATCCTTGAAGTTAATGACCATGTATATTTCCAGTGATCATCATATTAGCAAGCATAGCGCTCGAACCTGAGACAACAAGAGAAACAAATCTATTAGTTTTAGCTCATATCACTCGATCCTTGAAGTTAATGACCATGTATGTCTCTAGTAATCATCATATTAGTAATCATAGAGCTCAAACCTGAGACCACAGGAGAAACAAATCTATTAGTTTTAGCTTATATCAGTGGATATACATGAGAAGTATATTTATTGTTTACACTGGATACACATGAGAAGTATATTTATTGTTTACGAAGGTGGTGTACTCCTTTTCCAACTTGTAGCCTAGAGTATCAAACAATAATTAAAGAAGCTTAACGATGAAATTTTGCTGTCACCGCAAACCGTGCACTCAACAACATATGAATAAATTCATAGAAGAGCCAGCATAGGCGTGAGACTTTCAGGTATCAATTAATGCAATGTCTTCTCATCAGCACTTCTAATATCTCATTGGGCCTTTTCCTTTATCGTTTCAAAAACTTAGTGGTATTATCTTGCTTGCTTGCCAATGTTAGATACCAAAACCATGCATTCGATCGTAATATTGAAGTATGTAGGATCCATATTTGTAATGGCTTTAAAGCTAATATTCTGACCGAGTGGTTTAATTTATTATATGTATGTATGCAATGAAAACAGACATATAACAATGAAAACAGACATATAATATTCAAATTAAATTTATAAATAAATGGATGAACAAAATTGAAACACATCATAGTATGGATGCAAATTACGAGGTCGGCAATATATGACCATTAATAATGATTTTTTGATTGTGAAGAGTACTACGTTTCATTATCTATTTATTTTTTTGAAATGAAAAAATTCATTTATTCAAGATTCTTCACCTTTACAAATTAAACAAGTTTTTCATTATGATTCACTTCCTAGCTCTTTCAATGTTTCAATACAGAAAGTTGGAGAGTAGAGCTTATCATCTTTATTCATAAGATGTGTTGAATATAAATACAAATTATAAATAACGAGTTTAAATTATTAGATATGATAAACATTGAGTTATCATACTTTGAGTATTTTAAATTAAAATATGCTAAGTATATATCTAATATATTTGTAACACCTTTTCCCAAGCTTATCATTGGTCGATAAAATGTGAAGTTTGTTCCTGATAAGTAAGGAATAAACACTAGTAAGAGGATTGGTAAATATATCAGCAATCTTAGCAATTCAATCTTTGCTAGAGACATATTGCACTTTAATGCTTCCATTTGCAAATTGTTCTCTGAAAAGGATAAGTAAGTTTCAACAACATTATCACACTAGATGAGAGTAGGGTTTATTAGAGTTTGATAAAGTTCTTGTAGCAATGAACATATCTTCACCATTCATTTTATTCTAGTGAACAAAATTTAGAGAAGAATGCATATCTTCACCAAAACTAGAATGGATATAAGGTTGACCACAACTACTAGTGAGGGTTACCAATAACTTATCAACACCATTTATTTTATCCCTAAGTTAGGTTGTCTAAGTTTGAACATGTTCTTGTACAATCTCCTCGATGATCAAATTTTTGTGGCTTGATCTTGATTACGAGGAACAAACAGTTGATACATTCTACATATCTTTAGTTATAGTGTTGGAGATATTGAATTTTCCGGGAATCATATACACCTAATTGCATGAGAGAGATATAAGGATAATCTTTCAATTTATTTGAACTTGATCTGGATTTGTGGTTGGAAGCTAGATCTACTGGTAGACCCGATAAAAATTAAAATCAAGTTTACAATATCTCCAATGTTTTTCAAATTAAATTTGCAACTCTGACCTCTGTTAAATAGGGGAACAATATTTTTTTTATACAAAGATACCATTTTTACTGTCTATACTTTCTTTTTCTTATTTTTTCAAGATTTAAGTTATGTATGTAAAGATAAAGTTTGAGAAAGTTTTCTTGTTTATAAGAAGTTGTTTTAGAAACTACATTCTTTTAACATGTGGCTTTTGGGATTATGAGATGATATTTGCACTAAGACCATCTATAGTAATTAATGGACTATTTGGTTTTAATGACATGATATATATATATATATATATAGTCTTTGGTAACACCTTTTTTTTCCTACTTTGTTTTGATCTAAAATTCCATAAATACTTTATATGTATATAGTACCATATTTTGTACTTACCTCTAGTCAAAGTTTATCTATAAATTTGTATATAACTCTTTCGATACATTTACGAAAAAATAATAAACAATTTGAATATATATATATATATATATATATATATATATATATATTTGTATATTATGATCATTGATAAAACTAGATTTTTCTAGTAATATATGCATGAGCAACCAAATTAATACCACACCTTATTAATTAGTGTTTACTTGGTTCTTGTCCGTTTTCCTTTAACAATACTAAATTATACCTCATAATCCCTATTCATCAACTTCAATACTTAAAGATTTATAATTGATCTCAATGTTGGTCATCATAAATATTATCTTTATTTTTTTTATTTGAGGAAACTCCAACTCTCTTTAAGCATTTTTCTTGGGCATGAGTTAAGCGAGTAAAATTTTGGTTGTCCTAGTCTCTTACAAGATGAGCACGCCCTACTCGAACCCAAAACTTGTAAGACAGATCTCAAGATCTTTGCCACCACCTCATGCTCTTGGAGACCATAAATAATATCGTACAAAATAAAGAAATAAATAGAATTCCAATCCATATGTTTTGATTCAAAGTAGTATACATAAGCTCTAGCTTCTTTAAATTCAACTTTTTTAGTGGCCATATCTTTGTTAATAACAAAGTTTTTCCTCTAAGATTAAGATAACAAAGCATGTAAACCTTCATTACGTGCATAGCCCCAGATAAAAAATCTTTTTGCTTTCAAATTCTCAAATCTTTCAAATATGTAATTTCATTCACCCTTTTCCTCTTATTCTTCATATTTTCTTTTTTTTAATGTATATTTTATCATGAACGTACAATAACATTTGGTATAATATGCATATTAGTATATAGCTAAAGGAGATCAACCATTTAAACAATGTTTTGCATTGTTCATCAACACTCAGATGCATAATGGATTGGAATAGTAAAACTACATAATAACAATAAGTATTATTTGTATACTAGAACAACAACAAAGTGACTTTGATCAATTGGTTAAGGCGCGTGCTGCTAAGGTTCCACACCGAGAGTTCAAACTCTCCCTGACTACAATTTTCCATTTTAAAACAATTTACATAATTATATAAGTATAGTTTACATATTAGTGGTTATGTGTGTGCTGTTTCAGGAGTACATGGGAGTTCAAATCCTTAGGCCTTAGGTCGACAACAATCCTTAGAAAGTGACTTTTTTTCTGACTTTTTTTCTAATTGGGGTGTCCGGGGCAACTTATACGCACCACAACTAATCCCCGAATCTATCTTTTTTTTACATTTTTTTTCCTGTTCTTTTTTCCACTTATATATTTTTTTTTTTTTTTTTTATAACCGAGGTGTCCGTGTCAACTTACACGGACCATGATTTTTAAAATGAACAGTGATTTCCACTGTTCATGTGCTGAAAAGGTTATTTCCCCTTGCACTTTTTTTTACCGGGCTTCTTTTTTTTCCTTTTATACTCGGGTTGTCCAGTGCAGCTTACACGCATCATGACTAATCTTCGAACCCTATTTTTTTTAACTTTTTTTTTCAACTTATACATTTTTTTTTGCTTTTTTTTTATAACTGGGGCGTACGGGTCTCTTAAGCGAACAACTTTTTTTTCTTAATCACACATTTAACCAGCAATGAACATTGATTTTCAACGTTCATTCCTGTTTGAAAAAGGTGTTTTCTATTTGCACTTTTTTTTTATAATCGAGCTTCCTTTTTTTGGTTTGTTTTTTCTTAATTGTTTTTTTGTTAATATTGTTTGATGTTGAAATTTCTAATTATTATATATAAGACATTTAAAATAATGATAATGATTATTTGTAAGTTTTGTTTTGTCTTAAATATGTCATACTAATTATATATTTTGATATTTATTTATTTATTTATATATATATATATATATATATATATATATATATAAATGACCTATTTATTATTTTCAAAAAATAATAATTTACTATCAGTATTCTAAAATATTTTTAATATAATAATATGAGGAACAAATCTTAAAAAATAAAAAAAAATAATATTTTTTTTAAACAATAATTACAATGTCATCGATAGTATGACCAATAATAATTAGAATAGTAATTATGTATATTAATATTTATAATGACAATTATAATAATTGTGACAAAAATTCATTGGTCAATGTTATTTTTGTGAAAAATAACTTCCGTGTCTTTTTTATGTATGATATTTCAGATCTCATATCAAGAAAAAATATAGATGAAACCACACATAGACAATACATGTAGAAAAAAATTGTGCCAAATTATCTACAATAATCAAATAAAAAATTGTCGTGCATTTCTCCACAGTCTACACCAAATTTTTTAACATGTAGCAAAATTATTAATGGTCCTAAATTTTTATATATATTATTTTTATGGATTTTTTTTCTTAAAAATAGGAGAGACTAATTATATATTGTGCTATTTTTTTTTCATATTAACGTCTTAAAATATATATAAAAAATTGAACTAACTTTTATTTAAAAATTTCACATTAATTTAATCTTAGTGTTCTAAATTTTGTAATATAATAATATGAAGAAAAAAATTGAAAAAACAATCTTTGATAAATTTTAGCAGTTGTATTTTTGATATCTGTCAAATAAATTATTTGGTAAATGGTTAAAACATGCCCAATAAACAATTAATATGTTGCGGACAACAGATAATATATCTTTAGTCAATTTGATCAATTGTGGTTTTTGCTATCTACGAATTAAATTATTACCAAAGTAGTTAAAACAAAACCATAAATCAAATTGTTTGCTGCATAAAACAAATCACTCATCTATGCTACAATTGAACAATTGTAATTTTACTATTTGCAAATAAAAAATTCATGAAACAAATAAAACATACACAATAATCAATCAGTATGTTACATGGAGTACGTGGCTCATTTTAACACAATTTTTTTGATTCCAATTGTATAATCTATCGATTAAATAATTATCAAAACAGTTTTAACAATAGCAACATTCAATGACTTTTAGGCGGGAAAAAAACCTGTTTCTAACAGATTCTATCAATTATAATTTTTACTAATTAAATATTAAAATAATCAATTACAACACGTATAAAATCAATAAATTTCTTACATAGAAAAAAAATCCAGCACAACACGCGGTCAAGTTCACACGTTTATGCATTAAAACAAAGTGAATTCGAAGAAAGGTTCATGAAAATGCTGATGAATATGAATAAAAAACTTGCTCCAGAATATTTTGTAACATTTCACAATTATAATCTGAATAATTTGTAGATTAATTGCAAAGCAAGAAGAAACAAAGAAAATAAGAGAAAGAAAGAATGGTTGTGGTCCTTCTCCCAAAGACTTTATATACCTAATTTTGAGTATAGTTGAAATTACTTTTGAAAATGATTTTTGTTCACAAAAACATCAAAATGATATTTTTTTATTTTATAAAAATTATTTTTAACACCAGTATATGAAAATAATCTAAATAAACCAAATATTTTTTAATTTAAATTAAAAAATATTTTTTTCAAAAATACTTTTAAAATAAAATGCTAAATAAGACTTAATATAGCTTTCGGTATATTAACACTCAGTTGGAAAAAAAAAATAAAGAAGAAAGAAACAGCCTTTTTTGCCAACTGCAAACCAGATTGATGTTTGACAGCCTAACCTTCTCCTTGTATCCCATCTGTTGTCTTTTGTATTGATAGTCACATGAATCCCCCCCTCCCTTCACACGCTTGACAGCACCGTTCCCTCTTCCTCCTCCTCATCATTGAAAAATCTAATAATTTTCTCATCTTCCCCTCACGTGCCAAAATCAGCTCCACGCACTTGTCCCATCCTTTTTATTTCTAATTTAGATACCATTGCTCCTCTATACACCCACGCCCTATTTTCTCATTTTTGTTTTTGTATTTTTTTTTTAAAAACATACTAAATATAAAGATAAATCAATAAAAAGATACAACTTATTTATTGTTTATTTTGAAGGTTGACGTTGATTTTTAAACATGTCATAAAAATAACATCAATACTTAAATTAAAAGATGCGCTGATAAAATTAAAATTTACCCTTAAAAGAGATATTACATCAAAATTATTAAAAACAATTGTGGAGCACATATGGATAATGAGAATTTGCTTTGGATCCACAAGAATGAAAAATTCTAGCCACCAACTCTTTTTGTCATGGTTTGTGGAGAGAGGATCATGGCAAAAAAAGAAGAAGATTATTACCCCAATATGAAAGATCATGTGTTAAAGATCATCAACATGGTTTCTTACCATCTCAGAAAAGCAATTAGAAGCTAGAATTGGTTCTAAACAAAGGCAAAATATTAGCTTCTCATGTCTTTTCTAGCAAAACGACATCATTTCATTCAAATCTTCATTCATGTTCATCTTTTTTTTTCCCAAGTGAAACACACTGTTTCAATTAATAGGGAACGGCATTGTACTAAGGTCTTTGTCAATTACATCACACTTTAAACATGTCCCTCCATTTCAATGCTTTGGTCGCTTTAAATTCGCTTATTTTGGTCAATTTAAAACTCTCTTCTTAATCTTTTTCAATTATATCCCTAAAAGAATCAGGACAATTCTTTTGATTTCTCTATTGTTTTAATTTTGGCCTATAGTCATCTAATTTTCCAATTTAAAGCTGATTTTGCGGCCAATTTAAAAAAAAATCAATAAGCTCTTAATTGATTTTCTAACATGGGTATTAATTTGTTTGAAATTCATCCTTGAACTTCCAATTGCTTCTAATATTAGCCAAATTAACCAATTCAATCCATTTATTCAATTATTTCTTCAATTTAACCCTGAATTATCTCCCTAAATATCCAAAATATCATTTTTGCATATGATACTCAATTATTGGTCCAATTTCAACCATTTCTCTATTATTTTTTTGTATATTTGTATTTTATTATACTTGTTATGATTACTTCTAAGCACACAAAAATTAATGAAAATGGTAAAATTATAAAAAAAAAAAATGATTAAAATTAACAAAATTTACTGATATTTTTTTTTGGATTTTTCTAAATTTGTTAAATATACAAAATTAGGGGTCAAGAATTGGGTATAACATATACAATGTTTTAAATTTTTTATATTTATATTGTTTTCTATAAACATGTACAGTAATGATCTCGTATTACAGTTCATTATTTCAACCATTATTTTAAGCAAATAATTTCTTTCTCATAGTATTATTTATAAATATAATACTGTAGATATATTATCTCGGAATTTGAAAATATTTTCTATTAAAATCAATTACCATTTTTGAATCTGTAAACTTATTTTTAGCTGTCAAATCTATTATCTCGTATGAGTGCTTGTGCAAGTTGACGCAGCTCCATTTCCTATACTATAATATTCTGATATGGCCAGTAGGGTATTGTTTGGTGGTCAAGAAAGACTTCTCCTTTTTTTTCACTTTAGGTTCAAGCTTTGTCAGGCACGCCTGTCATCTTCGTGGTGCTTTGCATGCTTATTGAGTTTGCAGGATGTTCAGTGGACCCGGGAAATTTAGTTGTGGTGCGCACAAGCTGATCCGGACACCCGGTTATAAAAAAAAAATTGTCATATGTATAAATCAAGGAATCATGTGATGCCTGCACCACTCCTCAAATTATCATTTATGGAAAAAGACATGTATATATAATGTATTTAATCGATTTTAATAATCATCATTTAGAAATAAAATTTTCAGCTGGGTATTTTCTCAGTTTTTGTATTTGGCTATACTGTGCCTTCTCCTTCATTGTCTTCATCTACCCTTTTCTCGAAAAGAAAAAGAAAATCTCATATCCAAATATAATAATGTAATATCGTTTTTCCTTACTTCTACCTTTTGTTTTTCAATCCAATGATATAGATAAGAGAATTCAGTAAGTTTTTATTAATATTAACTAATGACAAATCTCATTTTGGAAACAATTTTCTTTATTTAATGTTAATTACTATGTCAGAAATTAAATTCAAAACTGAATTATATTGTTCAGATTGATTCAGCTCGTTAATTAATGTATGATAAAATAGACAGGTACACAATTTGTTTTTCCGGTCAACGGACGCAAGTTCACATATATTGTTTAGTTCCGTTCAGTAAAGCGTATTAGGAGTTACGTATTTAAGTAGCGTGATGTGATTAGGAGGTTTGTAATTTGAATTAGGGTATGTATATTTTTATAAAAGCTTGAGACAGGTAAAATTTTATTTTCTTACCTGAATCTATAAAGTGCGTGTTCCATGTAGTGGGATTTCCTCATATAAAAAAAAATATTAGTAGATATATTTATGTTAATTTTTAAAACTATGATTAAGATTTAGTAGCAATTAATTACTTCTCTTTTAAAAAAAAATAATTATACATCCAACTTCATAAGTTTTCACTAATTTTGAGCTTAATTAAAGTTGATGAACTTTATGCTAATCTTGAAGAGGGAATGTAGTCATTTTTAGGTGCTTAATCATGGATAAAAGCGCTACTCTTTGACAGATCTTAGCGAACCTCGATTAAGATAGAAATGTTCTCAAGAAGATTTTGTTTTATTATTCATGCAACCATTAAGATGAGAAAAATTTAATAATTGATAATATAGGATTTCGGATTAGAGAAAGGACAAACTTCAAATGTGTATTCATTGTGGTATGTAATTATGACGTTTAGTTTAACTACACGTTATGAAAAATTCAAGAATATTTTAAGAGTATTTACTTATTAAAGCATTTAAAATTTATAATAGATGCTGATGACATTTATGTCAATAGTAATATTATGTGTTCTTGCTATTTTATTACTTGTCATATTTAATGCAAACTAATTGAATTCAATCAATCTCTTAAGATTTTATTGGCAATACCTTAATTACTTCAACTATTAATCAAAGTCCACGAACTAGAAAATCTATCTCAAAATGTCTCTCTTCAAAAAACATGAGTTTAAGCTTTATGATGCAACTATAATATTTTATAGTTTTACCCATATTTATCTGACATTTTACCCATGTATTATATTTAAAATTTCTTGATATTATTTAGTTTATGCTTTTAAAGGTACTTCTGGATAGAACATTCCGTGTCGTTAAAAAAACCGAGATAAAACGGCGTCGTTTTCGTCCTGGTTTTAATTCTGGCCCGTTCCGAAAATATCGGCTAAATACTGGCCGGAATGTCTTGGTACCGTTCCAAGTGTGCCGTTTTGGCCTTAAAATCCTCCTTATTTTGATTAACTTGTGGTTGTGTTTCTAATTTTGAGATTATGTTTGTTTGACTTTGTGTTTGTATTGTATAATTTAAAGTTAATTTATCTTAAATTTTAATTATGCTTGTTAATATATATATATATATATATATATATATATATATATATATAATTAATTATATATGAACAGTATAACCCGAAACGGTACGTCGAAACACTCCGAAATCAAAACGTTCCATACCAATAGAAAAACCGGAACGATATTGACAACCTTGGTCTGTATCATGTAAAAGTTTTGATGCTTTATGAACTGAACTTTTTATTTTATTTTACTATATAAACAGTAAGAGAAATCTTGTAATTTTTCTACTTGAAATTGAATGTACTTAGGTTTACAAGACATGACAATCAATAATTCCTAAAAAAATAATTTCTTATTTATCTATAGTTTTTTAAAACAAATATGTTAATAATTCTCAATATAAACCTATATTTTTTAAAAACATATTAACATACATGCTCGTGATAATATACTGCTATAAAATAAACTATCACCACTAGAATTCTGATGGAAAGTTTTTGTCGGTATAGTAATATAATTTTCATCGGTAACTGTTTTCCCGATAAACACACGGACAGGGAACCGTCCATTGGTAACACACTCGTCGGTATAGTAAAAAAACAATTTCGTGTTGATTCCATCGGCATAAGACCCATCGACAAAAACATAGACTATAATTTCATCAGTATATTCTGTCATTTGGGCTACTGGAATATACCATTAGTGATTCCATCATTAGCATTTGAAAATATTTTAGTGAAAGATATTATTTGATGAACAACTTCTTTTGTAGCTGTAAACCCGAAATTGAAAAAAAAAAAAATCTTACTGTCACTGTTATGGTGGTGCGAGGTGTCGGTGGTGCTCTGAGTATTGAATTTGGAAGGTTGTTGTGGTAGATGTATAGGGAAAACGCAAATTGTAAATGTCACACGGTTTCACACTCCAAGGTCCTTGTTGGTCCCTTTCGGCTTTCTATTATATATTATTCCATCTATCATTTTTGTTAATTAATTTTGGTTTCAGAGGCTTGATTGATACCTCCATGAACAAGACTCTTTGTTTTTTGATAATAAAAACTTTCAGATCGAACTTCTTACATCTTCCATGGCTCAATTTAAGCATCATTACGGTGCTCGAAGGCACCTTGATGTCATTTTGCAGTCCGATATTATTACCTGTCACTATTTTGGAGTCAAAATCAGTATCCCTATACCCTTTTGCATGCAGATTGCGTAGATTTTTTTTTTTTTATTCCACGAAAACTCTATCTTTTAAAAAGTATATTTTATAGGTCTAGGTGAACGAATACAATTCTGATTGTCTCAAATTCTTACAAGAAATGCATGTCTTGATTCGAACTCGAGACCTATTATGCAGATCTAAATCCTTTGTCATCACATCACGCTCCTTGGGGACTTGCGTATGTAGATGCTAAAATGTAAACCCACTTTTGTTTTGGCTACACCAGTTAATTAGTGCCCATTGATTTAAAATCATAGCCAAATTTTATCCACCTTGTTGTATAGATTTTAAATATAGAACTATGATTCATGTGAATAAATCCTTGAAAATAGATTGCTTGGATTGCAGTTCTGATTACATGAATCATGAATCCCCCATGGACAATAAAACTTAATTTTGTTTCCTCTTAGGCTTCTTCTCATCCAAACAACAACTATAATATAATTAGATGGATAAAAACATGTATGTTATTATGATTTTCCCATATAAGCGTGACATCTAAGGAATTAGTCTATGGTTGAGATGATAATAAACAAGGTTGCTTCCTACATTAAATATATGATAATAATGTAAGGTTAAGGAGTTAGTCTATGGTTAAGACGATATGCTTCCTTATTAACATTTTAAATTCAAATTATGGAATCCTTTTCTTAGAAAACTAATTAATTTTATTTAGATGTACCGAATCAATATAAAAAAACAAAGAAACAATTGATATATTAGGATACCTACTATAAAACAATATTCACAATGCCAAGTCAAAACCTAATAAAAAAAAGAAGCTCATATATGGTATTGTATTTTAAATATGTGCTCTACATATCTTACCATATATTTTAAATTTCTTTAACATAAAGGGAACAATTAATATTTAAATCTGAAGAAAACATTGTTAATATGCAAAGTTCAGAACATCTAAATAACAAAAAAACAAAAGAAAAGATCTCTCAATCTGTTATATTACCCCACTAGATTTAAATAAGTTTTATATTAGCTCTCTCTCCGACGAGTTGGAATCATATTGTGCACTCATTTTTATATCCTGCTACTACATACACTTCTCACCTCCTGCTCTTGGAGGTGTTTATATTTTCTGAATATTTTCTACACTATTTATGGTATCTCAATTATTTGGAAGTCCATTCATTACGCGAGAATCGAATTAAAGTTTTTAAATTAAAGTTTTTTTAGTGTTATATGTCATTTTGATATTGATAGGTTGATGTTATAAATAATTTTTAAAAAATAAAAAAAATATCATTTTAATATGTTTCTAAATAAAAAAAAACTCTCAAACAAATCCAACTAACAAATCCTAATAGCTTGAGAGGAAAAATGATTCGAGATCTGACTCCGAATATGGAAAATATATATATCAATATAGCATAAGTTGCTATTCATTTGATTGCACTAGTTAACCTATATTGGTGTAGAGGTTCGATCATTCACGTTGTCAATTGTCAATGACCGAAGGCACTATTTATTTGAATATATATTTTTTAATTTCACCTTTTAATAATTCAATTTTCTATTTATTTTTTAATATTAAGATGTTTAAGCAATTATGTTTCATAATTTGTTTTTTTTTATGTTATATACTTGTCTTAAAAATTTATTTTTTTTATTTCTTGATTTTAACCTTTAACATTATACATGTTGGAAATGAGATTTTATAAAAAATACCATTCAACGAATTTATCATGATCACAGGACTTAGGTCATGAGTTTAGCAACTTAACTTGCATTGATTTTATGTTAAAGGTGAAATATGAAATATAAAAAATCATTTTGGTCATTTTAGTTTTTTAATGCCTTTTTCTAATTGATTTTTTTTATTTCATCTTTCAATATTGGAATGGTAAGAAGCAAGACATCTTATTGAATTATTCTAATTTTATAACCCGGATCACAGGTTTTGCAGGTTGACCTAGGTTGATTATGTTTTTAATTTCACCCTCAAACAACATAATTTTCTTTTTTTTTATTTAGTTTTTTTTTTCAATTCATATCTTTTAATAATAGGTTGTTTCTGAATTGAGTTTTGAAATTTGTTTTTCAATTTGCTTAATGTGAATTTACCATGGTCAGAAATTGGACTTTATAGTTTTTTATTTATTTGTCTTTTATGAACTCTGATGTTACTGAATATTGAGAGTATTTCCAATTTTGATATTGGTGAATACAAATATTCTTGGCTCTGGTGCTAGTAAATATTTGGCAAAAAAATTATTTCTTATTTTTATACTAATAATTATAACTTTGATGTTAGTGAATATTAATTATACTCTCAATGATGGCATTAATGAATAAAAATCTTCATGACTCTAGCATTGTGGATAAAAAATGATAGAAAATATTTTTATCATTGAAAATTTAGGAAATATATTTTTTATTTGTCGAAGGTAGTGGCTTGCTATAAGTCCATTGACATCAAACATGGGAAAAAATATTGTTTAATTTTTAAAATTTAAGTATGTCAACCCAATATACCTTTTAAATTTAACCAAGTCTTAATGGGCTTTTATAACTCATTGTAAATTCCAAAAATGCATGGAAAATATATATATTTTTTTTTATTGGAAATGCTCAAAAAAAAAGAAGAGAAAACACAAGAGAGTAAGCTCCGAGATGAGTTACACCCTTTAGTTTTGGTTTATCTTATTGTAATGGTATAACTTTCCCAGCTGTCCTTACTATTCTTTAAATTTTCCCGTGGCATCAATTAAATGAGTAATGTAGACCTTGTTTTCTTTTTGATATATAAGAGAAAACACAAGAGACAGTAAGCTCCGAGATGAGCTACTCCAGAAGCGAAACATCCACAGATTATACTCATTATTTTTTTCACTAACTAATTCATATGAAACTCTGGTCAATGGCAAATAATTGGAGAGATACCAAATTTTTTTGTTTGGATGTGAGGAATCTTATCTTCTAAAAAACATATTTTTATAGACACGGACGAGCAAGTAAAATCCCGGTTGTTCTAAACTCTTTATAAGAAATATATATTGTGACTTGACTTGAGATCTGCTGTATAAATTCGCAAACTCTTTGGCATCCCACCACGTTCATTAGAGATGAGAGAGACCAATCAATTAAACCTAGGTGAATATTATCCTAAGCAAGCGGACCATGATTAATTAGTTTAAGGTTGTAAGGAAATGGATTTTAGTAAGATGTTTGATAAAATTAATACATATATTATGCCTCCAGTGTCCCATGTTGTAGATATGATAAGCAAAAGTAGATGACTTTATAAAACAAATAAAATATTTAAGCAAATAACCCTCAAGATGGGGACTTCTTCCCAATAGTTTGGCATCTGCATACCCTAAGATCATATGTTGCAATAATGATAAAAGACGGACATTAAAATACAAAAAGGTTACAAATCAATGTGTCCCAAATATCTGAAATCCCACATCGATTTTTACTTGAAATAAAAAATAAAGTAAGTTTTAAATTAAATATATACTCTCACCTAATGATGTTAGGGCCTACCAAACTATTTTTTTCCATGAAGGGGTTATATAGATGCTGTTTATGATTTAAGCAACTACAATCGTGTTGCATGTCTCTCTCTCTCTCTTTTAAAAGTGAAGCCTCGTTAACACTCTTTTTCCACGAAACCTTGATTATATATATGCTTCCCTTTCTTCTTCTGTTGGTCCAGAAAGCTTAAATCCACCCATGTTGAGACGTATATCGTAGGAAAATCATTACAATAATGTTAGTTCTTCATTTCAAAGGAGTCGTTCATGCTGCACACTAGTCATCCCTATAATAATCTAAACTAAATCAAGTAAAATCTTGTTTGGGGATCTTAATAGGGCTTAAGCCCACATCATTTAAATTGAGTATGATATAATTAATTCATATCATAAACCCATCTATATAAATGACATTCGTCATGCTTTGTTTAATTTGATTAAGAAACTAGATTAAAAAAAGGACTGAAAACAATTCGTATTAACCCTTGCTACTTTCAAAACAATATAAAAATCTCATAGAAAACAAATAAAAAAAAATTGTTAGTGGATGATTGTCACCGAAAAAAAAGCTTGAAAAACAAAAAAAATCCAAGTTAAAACTTAGCAAACCTTGTAAACTCGAGTTAATCTTTCAAACCCATAACTCGTTAAATTTTAGATTTGGAGTCAATTAAGAAGCTCAAAACTTTAACAATCAAATGTTAGGGATTAAGTCAATAAATTTAATTTAGTTAAAAAAAACTAAATACAACTTGTGTTATTTTCAAAACAATTGATAAATCCCACAAAAAAGTGAATTAGAAGAATGTTGGAGGAAGAAATAAAAATTAGCTTAAATAAAGAGAAAAAACAAAGTAAGCTTAGACGAATCTTGTAAACCCGAGCTAAATTCTAAAATCTGAATTTCATTAAGTTCTAAGTCTGAGCTTTGAATAAGTAAGAGTTAGAAAATAAGTCAATTAATTTAATCTACTTTAATTTTAAAAAAGCTAAATTTAACAAAGAAAATAATAATAAATAAAAAACTCAAAAAAACCTGTGTTATTTTCAAAATGATTGAAAATTTTCATATAAAAAAAAATTATGGGATGAAAATAAAATAAAAACATACTTGAAAAAAAAAAAAGAGCAAGTGTAGGTGCATCTTGTAAACTCGAGTTAATCTCTCAAGCTCATAATTTATTAAATTATAGAGCCTAGGCTCAACAACTAAGCAAGACACTCAACCAATTAAATGTTACAGAGGATGAAGTTAATTAATTTGACTCAAAATAAAAATATTATTTTCAAAAAGATAAATTTAACAAAGACAAAAAAATGAGGCAACCTGTGTTATTTTCAAAATAACTAAAATATCCTAAAGAAAGTGAATAAATAAATACAAAATGTTGGAGGAATCAACAAGTAAAAAACTTTAAAAAAAGAAAAAAGAAAAGAAAACGCAAACCAAGTGACTTTGGTAAATCTGGGATAAACTTTTAAACCCACAATTCGTTAAATTTTAAACTCGAATTCAAGAAGCTAAACTCCCAATTAATTAAATATTAAAGGATGATTAAAAATCAATCAAAAAATATTTTCAAGGTAAATAGCAATAAAAATTAGAGAATTATATTTGATAGAAAAAAACACTTAAGAAGTATTAAATTGAAAAATAATTTGAAAAAACCACCTTAAAATTAAAGGATTAAATATGATAGGGTATGCAGTTAAAAACAATCTTTAATCTCATAAATTATTTCAAATATAAAAAAATTTAATCAATTGAATGAGGACGAAATCTTAGGGATAATAAACCTTAGAAATTGACTTGATTTTTTTGAAGTCCAGCATGAAATGATAAGAAAAAAAAGACAACGCATATGTTGTTTAAATCCTACAATCAGTGTTCACTCGCTTCTATTTATCAAATTACTATACTACCCCTATTGACATCCAATAACTATCAAATTATCAAATATAAAAGAAAAGGAACCCCTGAATCATGTAATTGGTTTTAAAATTCTAACGGTAATAAGTAACTTAATTGTATTAAAATTAAGTCAAAGACTAAAAAGCTTCTTAATGAAAGTTGAATGATTTTTACTTTCGATGATAAAATGGTAATTATACTATGTAGTAAAAATATGTATAAGAAAACAAATTAACCACATTCATTTTTGTAATGACTAATGAGTCTCATGAGAAAGATGTTTCCACCCCTAAAACCAAGTTAAATGAGTGTAATCTTTAAGGGTAAAATAATAATTTTATTGTGGGAATCTATAGTGCATGCAAAGTGGAATATTGATGTTTAAGGAGAGTATAAACTCTCTAACTAACTATAGACAACCTGACCCAAGGGGTCCTGGCGTGAGTGGTGAGAGCGTTCTCGTCCCTTAAGAGAAGTTAAGGGTTCAATCCCTACTCTTGTATGAAGCAGGCTATTTGGAGAGCACTTTCACCCCTTCGGGGCCCACCCGGTGCGAACATGGATTAATCTGGACCAGTGTCTAGGACACCGCGTGGTTTATACCAAAAAAAAAAAAAACTATAGACAACCTGTTAATTTAACCATCTTTTATTTTTGAGACAAAATCTGGTTAGTTTAGTTAAACTTATTTAGGTTTATCAACTGTAATTAGACACGATTAATGTCTTATATTAGCCTGGCATTAGAACCCTAACCCCAGCAACTCCTTAGAGTTCTTCTCTGCTCTCTCCATTTACCTAATTAAAGATCAATTTGGAAAGAAAAAGACGCACTGATGCAAGTAAAGAACATAAGAAATTAACTTCTTTGTCGAAAGATATTACACACGATCGAATCAGAGCACACACGATCATGTGATTTCTATTGAAGCATCCCTTTTCACTTTACCACTAGCGAATTGGGAAAGGAGCACTTTGAATATATTTATAAATCTGTCTGCTTTTGATCGAGGATTTAGGAATCCAATCAAATTAAAGAAGTTGAGGAGGATGTAGCTTGGCAGCCACTCAATAGAGACCCACAACACAATTTAATGGTAGAGATTTTCTATTATTATAAAATTAAGAAGCCCTAAGCTCCAAATTTTACAGGCCTCTAAACTTTAGGGTATATAATTTTACAAATGGATGTGCTCTCGATTAAGAGTATGAATAAGCAGGGAATTTATAAATAAGACAATACTCCACCATGCCCTTCTCGAGATGGGGCACTTTCCTCTCATATCATTGCATTAACTAAAGGGTCCAACAATATTCTCATGGTATGGCTCTGCTGCTTTTCGAGATAATCTTACCTTCTTTTGCTTTTGTGGCTTTAATTTTCTGTTTTTACCTTTTCCACAACTGTATATACCTGTTTCGGGAGTGTAGTTAAAAATTTTTGTAATGTGTTTTTCGTTTAAAAATATATTAAAATAATTTTTTTTTATTTTTTAAAATTATTTTTAACATTTACCCATAAAAAATTATCTAAAAATACTATTTTTTTAATTTAAAATAAAAAATAAAAAAAATATCTTTTGAAGAAACATATCGAAACGCTGACAACACCATGATAGACTAGTATTGAAGATAGACTACAAATACTAGCTTCTTCTTTTTTATTAATATCAAGTGAGAAAATAAGAATTTTGAAAAAAAAAAAAGGAGGAGAGAGAAAAGAAAAGCATTTAAAATGATGGGTGGGCCTTGGTAGTAATGGGGGCCACATAGAAAACGACCAGAAATAATTGAAAGCAACAGAGCACTTGTAGTCGTTCGTTCTGCTTCAAAATGGTGGTGTGCGCTGAAAGCTGATATCTATTTATCAAAGACTGTGTGTAATATTATTATTGACATATAATATGTGTGTATCTATCTATACGGGGGTCCACGTGGCACTTCCGGCAAGGGGTGGCCACGGCCACGTGGTAGTAATGGTCCAAGTGGATCATCAGCTGTTTGAAACATGACAGGAGTTATATAAAGGAAGGTGACAGGCTGTTGATCAAGAAGGCAAGGAATGGAAGATTATTTTAAAACAAACTCTCATATTTATAGTAATTCATTTTGGTAGTTAAACAATTTTTATTTTTTTTAATTATAAAATACTAATCTAATCCCTAATTGTAGACTGCAGGGTTATATTTGTGGCAAAAAAAAAAAAAAAGAGTTCTTGTTAGGCTTAGCGAGATAGCCGAAAAGCAAAGATAGGACTGGTTCACAAGTAGACTGCTGCTGCATCCTACTCGACTCAAGTAATCAGGAAAAGTGCTTTTGGATATTTGAGTTTTGATTCATCGTTGCAATTTCAGCTTGCAGCTTTTTAGCAGTCAATTTCATGACATTTCTCAATCATTTTTTATGCTCAAGATCCAATGTGACAACTTTTAGATGGAAATTCTTGAAAAGAATAATGTTTTCATTATTTGCAAGGCGGTAAGAAGTTTGTCGAGCTCAGACATGGCCAAGGTTGTTTTCATTAGCTACTGTCTTCTTCTTCTTCTTTTTCTTATTGTTGGATACTTACGGATCAGCTTTTCACAAGCCAATATTCAAACGCAGCTCTCCATATATATATTTTTTGATTAATAGTAAGTTATTCATGCTTGATTCCTTTTTCGTGTCCCAATGAGCATTACGTAATGACAGAGAGCTATGCGATCTACATAGTAGATCTCGAGTATAAATTAGAACATGCACTCTTTAAAAAGTCTAGAACAAACCCCGGGTTTTTACTCGTTCATCTCCTTTTCAGCGTTCTTAGGATGATAAAATATACAAAGTTTTCTTATAAATAATTAATTCTATCAAATGATTGGTTGATAATAGGGAAAAGTAGCCATCACTTATATTTGTATTTATAAAAAAATTGTTCACAGTTATAATGTAATTCATGCAGTCAGATTAGGGTTTGCTTCTATGAAAAGGCTCGAAACTTCTTAAAGCTTAGAGTATTGGGTATCAATGGGCCCAACTAGATTACTATTAGAATTGGCAATTGGGTTTAGATTGGGTTATCTTAGCTTCGGGCTGTTTCAGATTCCGATTCGAGTTCCACCTAACACTGATTCTAACCATTAATTTGAAGCTGGGTGGGTTTAGGTCAACCCAAGAATTTGAGTGATATTTTAAAAAATAATATGGAATTAAATAATTTCTTACATAAGTCTAAACTGTAAACACCTAATATCATCAATAGCTTAAATATAATAAAATAAAAGCATATTAATTACAATATATTAAAATAATAAAATAAATCATCCAAGTCTTAGATGCAATAATTCATATAAAAATATAAATTAATAAAATAATGAGTGTTGCCTAAGATACTCCGGGTCTTTCAACAATAATGTTTTTTTTTATAAGAAACTGGACCTATAATCCTGCAGTTTTTAGTCTAGTTTTACCATTATATAATTTAGCACAGTTGAATTTTCAAGCTCATAGATAAGAATGCAGGGGTTTAGTCGTGATTTTTAAAAGGATATTATTAAATTAATGTAAATTAATTCAAAATGATAAAACACATTTGTAAAATCATAATATCTCATATATCTAGACATGCATCATCTTGAAAGCGATGATTAAAAAAAATAAAGTGTTTTATATAGTTGTCCATCCCATCCATTATTAATGATAACTATGAAAGGTTACACCATCTACTTTTTCAGCTCTGAAACCTCTTTTATATTTCATTATTAACAATAAATAACCTTAGACAAATATCTCATTGAAATCATTTCATTATTATTATCATACGTAGATGTGAAGGTGAAGGGTTCGATATAGTCATCACCACCTAATTGTTCGGTTTAGAATTTCTAGAAAAATCCTAGTTTTTATCATATATTCAAGAATAAGGGGCTGATTGTTTAAAAAGAACATATTATCATCCTTAATATGCCTTAACTATGATAAGATGCATTGTTAAATTTGATGTGGCTTGAAGGTTTTGATGGGTACAATTATCCATACGAATAAATTTGGGTTTTGAGTTTTATTATGAAATTTTGTGTCAAAATAGATTTTTAAGGAAAAAGCTTCATGTAGATGCCCTAACAGCGTTCATTTATCTTGTTAAGTAGATGAGTTTTTGCAACTCATGCGACGTGGTGACAAAAATATTCCAATTAAAATTGGTGAAACCTTTGAATAATTCTGAGAATTTTTTATCACATTAAAATATTTAAATATCAACCTACTTGTAAGCTCAATATTTATATCATAATTTTATCCATTAATTATCATGAATTAAAATTATGAAATGATGAAATAATGACCAAATTAAAATTATGAATTATTCAAAAAATAATGCTAACAAAAATTATAAACAATAATAGAAGGATGTATTCTAAAATATTTGCGAACGACTTGATTCTATTATAGATAGGAGACTATTTTTTTTAAAAGAAAAACTTAAAATGGTCTTCTAAAACACCATTACATTAGTTCAATCAATATATATATATATATATATATATATATATATATATATATATATATGTATAAAGGAGTTAAGATATATATATATATATATATATTGTGTGTGTGTGGTAAAAGGAGTTAAGAATTAAACCAAGATGTAATAGGATACAAGGTATTCAAGTTAACAGGAAAACATCAAATATCCGTGAGGAAGGTGTGCCCTTTTGTCATGAAAAACAAGGCTATGATTTTATTTTATTTTAAAGAAAAAAACTGAACAACAGGATAAGGTTTCCACCATAAAAATTCTCTTAGTCGATAAGAAAAAATATATGAACTAATTTCATTCTGATAAATTTTTGTTGCTGTAGAGTTGGAGAAAAAAAAAGACATGAGAAACATTATTAGATAGAAAAATCTCATATTTCTATTTATAAAGACAATGTGTCATTACATAGTTTTATTATTGTGAAATAAAATTGAATATAAATATATAACAAAGTGATTTATAAAAAGTATTTAAGCTCGATAGATATGTAAACTAGTTTTGAGAAACTCCTTTACCTTTACCATTGCAAACAATGATTTTAGTAGGTGGCCTAATAATACATGGTTGAGATTAAATGATTTGCTCATGTGATCTCAGGTTTGAGTCTTGTGGTTGTTAATATGATGATCACTAAAGACTTACAAGGTCATTAATTTCGAGGCCGTGAAATTAATCCAGGTGCGTAGAATCAGTCCAAGTGCATGCAAACTAACCTGAATATCGAATCAATAAAAAAAAATAATCCTAACAATAATGTTGTTTTAAGGTTAAAGAAACAAAAATGAGAAACATGATACAAAAAAAAAATCTTATATTTTTTTTATAAAGGCACCATTATAATCATTCATTTCTATAAACAATATAATCTAATCTAAATAGTTTATACTTCAACAACCACCACCACCACCACCACCTCCCCCCTCCCTCTCCACCACCATCTCCCACCACCACCTCCCCCTCCTCCATCTCCCCCACCACCTCCCCCTCCTCCATCTCCCCCACCACCTCCCCCTCCATCTCCACCATCATCTCCCCCTCCATCTCCCCCACCATCTCCCCCACCACCTCTTCTTTTGCGGCGACCTTTGCCTGAATTACTATCAGCACAAGCGAATATGACCATGGAAATAATTGACAAAGAAACAACAACCATGCATAACAACAAGAAAGCTTCAGAGGAACCAAGCAGGAGACCTGTTTCTGAATGGACACTACCTTTACGAACTACGAACTCTCTCGCCATCTTAATTTCCTAAGGTATACACTCCTACCACAAGGCTTGTGATGGCTCTAAAATGGTTGTAATTAAAACCATTTATATTAAAACTGGTTAGGATATTTAATTGCCTTGGCTTAAGGATGAGGATTACTTGGTGGACTTTTGAAACGTTTTATTATTATACTATTGTGGTCAAACTTAATTCTTTATTTCTTCGATTCTTTTTATTACGCAACGGACAAAAAAACAAAATTAAAGGTCGACTAGTAGAAAATGAAAATATCCAGGTTTAACGCCTTCTAAACCAAGCAGTTAATTGGTATCTAATAGGTCTATATATTTAAGCATTGTTCCTGCTCGATACCCATGCATAATTCAAGGTCTGTATTTTCAGCGACGAATTAGATTTTGACACTGTGTTCGGTTTTTGGCTACGTATATCTCCATTCTAGCGTTCAATGGAAGGTTGATTCCATGACATTTGTACAACGTAAGCTTGAGACAATCAAATCCTACTTGTGTTTTTTTATGGATTATTGGTATCTTTCACATATCCAATACGTTAAATGTCTACTCAGAGGAAAATTGAAGTACAATCTTTCCTTCTGAGATTCTAAGGTGAGTGAATGAAAAGATAGCCAATAAAAGTAAAATTGTTTTTTTTTAATTCAATTTCCCTCTCAAACGATAGAGGCAACACATCATCGTCTATCCTCTTGATCAAGTGTGTGTTTGATTTGACTGTTGTGTTTGTTTTAGTAGTGAAGGAGCCATTTGCCATGCGCTTTGTTGAAGGAAAAAAAATGTTTTTTTTTTTTTATCTTGTTGTGGTCTTTTGGTTTATTTTCAATCCCTTTAATTTTTAATTTTTTTGGGATAATTTTTAATTTTTTTTTGTATTTATATAAAAACACAATAGCAAAAAAATGATTTTAATTTTGTATTTTATGGTATTGAAGCATAAAATCAATCACTGAAACAAACAAACACTGACCCTCCATAAATTTATTGTTGTTTATTTACTATCTATTTCCGCTCTTTTCCATTTCATTCTTTTTCCGATTAAAAATCTCACTTCGAATTTTACTAGTTTTATGTTTTTCTTGGTGTTTTTTTTCAAGTTTTATGATCTTGATTCTATATAACTATAAGAAATATGATATGAACTGAATTTGATATATTCATTTCATTTCATTTCTTTTTTTAAAATATTTTCTCTCGATAAGTTTTAAGTTTGAGGTTCTTAAATACACACACACTCTTAGTGATCGTAAAATTTCTTAGACGTAGAAGGGCTTCTCTTGAAACGTTGTAAGATGGAAATTTGATTCAATGCAATTAAAAATCTCTATAAACGGCTTATATTATCCTAATAAGAAAGCAAAATGCCTCGCGATAGTCAATTTTGGCATTTTCCAGGCAAATGTAGGGAAGTTTCCTGTACTTTCATGAAACTTTGACGCAGTCAATAAGAGTGTAATTAAATTTCAATCACATTTCTTGACGACTGTTTTATTTATTTATTATTATCTTTTTACATACACTAAACTATCAAGTAAGCTCTAAACCTAGGCACGTCTGGTTGAAAATTATTTCCAAACCCCCTCGTAGCCCAAGGTTTGGTCCATGCCTTCGATAATTTCTGGAAGGGCTACCCACGGGACAATAGCCTATAATTCTAGCTCTCAGCTTTTTAATATATTATTTTATTAATCATATTTTTTCTTTTGAGGTGTTTCATACTGCTTTTTAAAAGTATTTAAAAAAAAATATTTTTTTTTATTTTAAATTAAAAAAAATTTAGTGTTTTTAGTTCATTTTCATGTGCTGATGTCAAAAATAATTTTTAAAAAATGAAAAAATATCTTTTTGATACATATTTAAACGAAAAGCACTTTCGAAAGCAACTTCAACCAAACTGACAAACAGACCAGACTGTTCGATGGTATACTGTATCAATGGTTGCAATGTGAATTAAAAAATATTGAATGTTAAATATATTAATATTTTACATACAGACTGTAAGAATTTTATCCTTAATGAATAATTTTCTTTTTTAATCTGTAAAAATAATATTTTGTTACCATAAAATCAAACCTATAAAAATCACTTTAAACTAAAAATACATCAAGTTACACATAAACAAAAAAGATAAAAAGAACACAAATATAACAAATCACTAACAACAAAAGATTCACTATACATGGATAAAAGAGAGTTTCAATCTCATTTCACACCACAAAAGCTAAACTTACTTTATTTTTTAACGCAAGCTGCATTTAATACAAAGATAAATAACAATAGAAATTAAAAGTCAAAACTAACAGTATAGATACATAAATACAAGCAAGAAATTAAAAATTATCCAGGAAGGACAGAAAAAATCAAGGGATCAAAATTAAACAAAAAATAAAAGAATAAAAAATGAAACACAAAACAAGATATTATATATGTTGAAACGAGACAAGAAATTTTTTTTATCCCAAAAGCTTATAATTTTACTAATTTAATATTAAGATAACCAATTAAAACACGCATGAAATCAACCTGTTTATTGTATAAAAAAAAAACTCAGTCAGCAGTGCGCGAGCAAGTAATCTCGTCTTGATCTATTCCATATAAATAACTCCACAAAAGTTTTTAACCTCCACCTCCACCTCCACCTCCCCCTCCACCACAACCACCTCCACCACCTCCACAACCACCACCACCTCCACCACAACCACCTCCACCATCTCCACCACCTCCACCATGGCGTCTACCTCTGCCACAAGCGAATATGACCGTGGAAATAATTGACAAAGAAACAACAATCATGCATAACAATAGAAACGTCTCAGAGGAACCAAGCAAGAAACCTGCTTCAGAATGGACACTACGTTCATGAACTATGAACTCCCTCGCCATCTTGATTTCCTAAGGTATACACTCCCTACCACAAGGCTTGTGATGGCTCTAAAATGGTTGTTATTAAAACCATTTATATAAAAACTGGTTAGGATATTTAATTGCCTTGGCTTAAGGATGAGGATTACTTAGTGGACTTTTGAAACGTTTTATTATTATACTATTGTGGTCAAACTTAGTTCTTTATTTCTTCGATTCTTTTTATTACGCAACTGACAAAAAAACAAAATTAAAGGTCGACTAGTAGACAATGAAAATATCCAGGTTTAACGCCTTCTAAACCAAGCAGGTGGTATCTAATAGGTCTATATATTTAAGCATGGTTCCTGCTCGATACCCATGCATAATTCAAGGTCTACGTTTTCAGCGACGAATTAGATTTTGGCACTGTGTTTGGTTTTCGGCTACATATATCTCCATTCTAGCGTTCAATGGAAGGTTAATGTCTACTCAGAGGAAAATTGAAGTAAGCTAGAGACAATCAAATCCTACTCGTGTTTTTTTATGGATTATTGGTATCTTTCACATATCCAATACGTTAAATGTCTACTCAGAGGAAAATTGAAGTACAATCTTTCCTTCTTAGATTCTAAGGTGGGTGAATGAAAAGATAGTCAATAAAAGGAAAATTGTTTTTTTTTAATTCAATTTCCCTCTCAAACTATAGAGGCAACACATCATCGTCTATCCTCTTGATCAAGTGTGTGTTTGATTTGACTGTTGTGTTTGTTTTAGTAGTGAAGGAGCCATTTGCCATGCGCTTTGTTGAAGGAAAAAAATTGTTTTTTTATCTTGTTGTGGTCTTTTGGTTTATTTTCAATCCCTTTAATTTTTAATTTTTTTGGGATAATTTTTAATTTTTATTTGTATTTATATAAAAACACAATAGCAAAAAAATGATTTTAATTTTGTATTTTATGGTATTGAAGCATAAAATCAATCACTGAAACAAACAAACACTGACCCTCCATAAATTTATTGTTGTTTATTTACTATCTATTTCCGCTCTTTTCCATTTCATTCTTTTTCCGATTAAAAATCTCACTTCGAATTTTACTAGTTTTATGTTTTTCTTGGTGTTTTTTTTCAAGTTTTATGATCTTGATTCTATATAACTATAAGAAATATGACATGAACTGAATTTGATATATTCATTTCATTTCTTTTTTAAAATATTTTCTCTCGATAAGTTTTATGTTTGAGGTTCTTAAATACACACACACTCTTAGTGATCGTAAAATTTCTTAGACGTAGAAGGGCTTCTCTTGAAACGTTGTAAGATGGAAATTTGATTCAATGCAATTAAAAATGTCTATAAACGGCTTATATTATCCTAATAAGAAAGCAAAATGCCTCGCGATAGTCAATTTTGGCATTTTCCAGGCAAATGTATGGAAGTTTCCTGTACTTTCATGAAACTTTGACGCAGTCAATAAGAGTGTAATTAAATTTCAATCACATTTCTTGACGACTGTTTTATTTATTTATTATTATCTTATTTTCTAATGAAAAATTAATTTTCAAAAACAACATACACTAAACTATCAAGTAAGCTCTAAACCTAGGCACGTCTGGTTGAAAATTATTTCCAAACCCCCTCGTAGCCCAAGGTTTGGTCCATGCCTTCGATAATTTCTGGAAGGGCTACCCACGGGATAATAGCCTATAATTCTAGCTCTCAGCTTTTTAATATATTATTTTATTAATCATATTTTTTTCTTTGGAGATGTTTCATACTGTGTTTTAAAAGTATTTTTGAAAAAAAAAATTAATTTTTTTTATTTAAAATTAAAAAAATTTAATGTTTTTAGTTCATTTTCATGTGCTGATGTCAAAACTAATTTTAAGAAGAAGAAAAAAAACATCTTTTTGATACATATCTAAACATCTTTTCAATGGTTGCAATGTGAATTAAAAAATATTGAATGTTAATTATATTAATATTTTACATACAGACTGTAAGAATTTTATCCTTAATGAATAATTTTCTTTTTTAATCTGTAAAAATAATATTTTGTTACCATAAAATCAAACTTGTAAAAATTACTTTAAACTAAAAATACATCAAGCTACACATAAACAAAACAGATGAAAAGAACACAAATATAACAAATCACTAATAACAAAAGATTCACTATACATGGATAAAAGAGAGTTTCAATCTCATTTCACGTCACAAAAGCTAAACTTACTCTATTTTTTAACGCAAGCTGCATTTAATACAAAGATAAATAACAATAAAAATTAAAAGTAAAAACTAACAATATAGATACATAAATACAAGCACGAAATTAAAAGTTATCCAGGAAGGACAGAAAAAATCAAGGGATCGAAATTAAACCAAAAATAAAAGAATAAAAAACAAAATACAAAACAAGATATTATATATGTTGAAACGAGAAAGAAATTTTTTTTATCCTAAAAGCTTACAATTTAATATTAAGATAACCAATTGAAACACGCATGAAATCAATTAGTTTATTGTATAAAAAAAACTCAGCGCAGTGCGCGAGCAAGTAATCTCGTCTTGATCTATTTCATATAAATAACTCCACAAAAGTTTTTAACCTCCACCTCCACAACCACCTCCACCACCTCCACAACCACCTCCACCACCTCCACACTCCACCTCCACCATGGCGTCTACCTCCGCCACAAGCGAATATAACCGTGGAAATAATTGACAAAGAAACAACAATCATGCATAACAATAGAAAAGTCTCAGAGGAACCAAGCAAGAAACCTGCTTCTGAATGGACACTACCTTCATGAACTATGAACTCCCTCGCCATCTTGATTTCCTGAGGTATACACTCCTACCACAAGGCTTGTGATGGCTCTAAAATGGTTGTTATTAAAACAGTTTATATAAAAAATGGTTGAGATATTTAATTTCCTTGGCTTAAGGATGAGGATTACTTGGTGGACTTTTGCAACGTTTTATTATTACTATCGTGGTCAAACATAATTCCTTGTGGTGTATGGCTTCGATTCTTTTTATGACGCAAATGAAAAAAAAATCAAATTTTATAAATTTGAGTAGTAGAAAATGAAAATATCCAGGTTTAATGCCTTTTAAATCAAACAATTGGTATCCAATGGGTCTAGATAATTCAATCTCTAGTTTTCTGCGAAGAAGAAACAGCACTCAAGATTCTTTTATATATATAATCAAAGAATTTGAGTCTGTAACTCAACCAAATTCTCGAGCTGTTATACCTGTGCTTTTCAGAAACTTTGACACAGTCAGAAAGAGTGTGTAAATAAATGCAACCTCAACGAAAATCAATTTAAAAAATAATTTGAATTACATTTCTAAAAATGCCCTTAAAACAAGTTCTTGACCACTGTTTTATTTATTTATTTATTTATTTATTTATTATTATCTTATTAGGGTTATATTTTAATTAAAAATTAATTTTCAAAAACAACATACACTAAACCATCAAGTAAGCTCTAAACCAAGGCACGTCTGGTTGAAAATTATTTCCAAACCCCCTCGTAGACCAAGGTCATTTGGTCCATGCCTTCGAGAATTTCTGGAAGGGCTACCCACGGGATAATAGCCTACAATCCTGTACAAATTTTATCCTTAATGAATAATTTTCTTTTTAATCTGTAAAAATAATATTTTGTTACCATAAAATCAAATCAGTTAATTCTGTTATGTGAGAGAAGAATTTTTGGTTTTGTAAATATTTTTTCCCGGGAATCATTCCCTTTGAAAGATATTAAAACATTGAGTCATCGAATCACTAAGTCCATGTTCAATATTAATATGACTTCAAAGCACTGCTATTTTTTTTATATATGTTTAGTCCAAAAATAATGTTTGAAACATTAAGGTCTATTTTAATTTGAAATTGAAGCACATGTCAAATAATATTACATCTGAAATGGCTTAATTTAATTATATACATACATACATACATACATACATACATACATACATACATACATACATACATACATGAGTATACACACACACACACCCAACAACTGCATTAAAAGATTCTAAAATAAGAAAATATAATTAGAAAAAAAATCCATCAAAATATTTTACAGCATATTTTTAGGACAAAAATGCTTGATTCTAGCTAATGGTAGATTGAAAAAAAAAAAGCTTTGTCAATGTAATTTTTACTATTTGCGGGTGTACTTCACAATATAATTCTACACCCCGATAGCTAAAACAAAATAATTATTAACTATTTTAATATTTTAGCTAAATTACAACGGATAATTATAAACCGGTTATTATATCCAGTTTTCTTTTCAAAACATGAGAAATATGCTATATTTATAAAAAAAAATATACTTGGAAAAACTTTGAAATTCGACTATATGCATGAAAACAATATATATTTTTTTAATGCAATTTTTTTTTAAAAAAAATATCCATACTGGACCTGACCCAATTAAATAAGCCGACCAAGCCAAATTGGGTCAAAAGACTCAACTTTGCTGGACTTGCTAGGCTGCCCAAGAACAAAACAGAAAGAAAAAAACCTGCATATATATATATATATATATATATATATATATATATATATATATTTGTGTGTGTGTGTCAGTGTTTTCCAAGATTGATCGGTTTTTATTAATGTTAAGAATTAAACCAAGCTGTAATAAGATACAAGGTATTTAAGTCAACATGAAAACGTAAAATATCCACGAGGTAGGTGTGCCTATGTGTCACAACAAAACAAGCCCATGATTTTTTTTTTCATATACTCTTACAAGATAATTATAATTTTTCTATATATATTTGTAATATGATAAAGGTTCTGTTGCTGTAGAGTTTGAGAAGAAAAGGACATGGAAACATTATTAGATAGAAAAATCCCATATTTCTATTTATAAATACAGTGTGTCATTACAAAGTTTTATTATTGTGAAACAAAATAGAATATAAATATATAACAAAGTGATTTATAAAATTTAAGCTCGATGGATATGTAAACTGGTTTGACAAACTCTTTATATTTACCATCGTAAAAACAATGATAACAATAATGTTAATGAGTGTCCTAGTGATTTAAGGTTGAGACTAAGAGGTTTGCTCTTCATATGATCTCAAGTTTGAATCTTGTGGTTGCTAATATGATGGTCATTGAAGGCTTACATGGTCGTTAACTTCAAGGTCCGTGAAATTAGTCGAGGTGCGCGTAAGCTGCCCCGGAGACTCATATTAATAAAAAAAAGTGATAACGATAATATTTATTTTAGAGTTAAAAAAAATTGTGAAACATTACAAGGCAACATTTTAATCATTCATTTATGATAAACAATATAATTCAATCTATATAGTTGATACTTCAACAACCACCACCACCACCACCTCCTCCATCTCCACCACCGCCTCCCCCTCCTCCATCCCCACCTCCCCCTCCATCTCCACCACCATCTCCTCCATCTCCTCCACCATCTCCTCCATCACCTCCACCACCTCTTCTTTTGCGGCGACCTTTGCTTGAACTACTATCACCACAAGCGAATATGACCATGGAAATAATTGATAGAGAAACAGCAATCATGCATAACAAGAGAAAAGCTTCAGAGGAACCAAGCAGGAAACCTGTTTCTGAATGGACACGACCTTCATGAACTACGAACTCCCTCGCCATCTTGATTTCCTAAGGTATACACTACCTCCTACAACAAGGCTTGCGATGGCTCTGAAATGGTTGTTATTGAAACTATTTATATAAAAAGTGGTTGGGATATTCAATTGCCTTGGCTCATGGATGAGGATTACTGGTGGACTTTTGAAACGTTTTATACTATTGTGGTCAAACTTAGTTCCTTATGGCTTTGATTCTTATTATTACGCAACTGAAAAAAAAATCAAAATTTAAAAATTTCTTAGACATAGATTGGCATTTTCCAGGCAAATGTATGGAAGTTTCATAAAACTTTGACGCAGTCAATAAGAGTGTGTAAATAAAATACCATTTAATGTATAAAGTATAAAATGAATTATCTGAAACTTATAAGATGAATAATGGAGAGAGAGTGTTGTGAACGGGTGTCGCCACTGTTTTTGAAAATTATTTAAAAAAATAAATAAATTATTTATTTATTTTTTACTTTAAATTAAAAAAATAGTATTTTATATTATTTTCATGTGCTAATGTGAAAAGTTATTTTTTTTTAAAAAAAAATATCATTTTGATACATTTATGAATGAAAAATTCTATAAAAAATAACATCAATCACACTCCTAAACAGCACTATAAAGAAGGCTTTGGACCACTGTTTTTTTTTATTATTATCTTATTAGGGTTATATTTTAATTTTAAATATTTTTTATATACTTTTCAATATTTTAATATATAAATATTGGCACTATAAAGAAGGCTTTGGACCGCAGTTTTTTTTTATTATCTTATTACGGTTATATTTTAATTTTAAATATTTTTTATATACTTTTCGATATTTTAATATATAAATATTAAAAATTAACTTTCAAAAACAACATACACTAAACCATCAAGTAAGCTCTAAACCAAGGAACGTGTGGTTGAAAATTATTTCCAAACCCCCTCGTAGCCCAAGGTTCGGTCCATGCCTTCGAGAATTTCTGGAAGGGCTACCCACGGGATAAGAGCCTACAATTATAGCCATCAGCTTCTTAATATATTATTTTATTAATCATATTCTTTCTTTGTCTGTTCGATGGACCTTTATACTGTATCAGTGACTGCAATGTGAGTTAAAAAGTATTGAATGTTAATTATATTAATATTTGCGTACAGACTGTAAGCATTTTATCCTTAATGAATTTATTTTTATTTATCTGTAAAAATAATATTTCGTTACCATAAAATCAAATCAGTTAATTCTGTTATGTGAGAGAAGATTTTTTGGTTTTGTAAATATAACTTTTTTGGATATATTTTTCCGAGAATCATTCGCTTTGGAAGATATTAAAACATTTTAAGTCATCAAATAACTAAGTCTATGCTCAATATTAATAAGATTTTTATATATTTTTAGTCCAAAAATAATGTTTAATTAAGGTCTATTTATTTTAAAATTGAAGCACTTGTCAAATAATTTTACATTTGAAAATGGCTTAATTTAATTACTATCATACATACATACATACGTGTCTGCACACACACCCAACAACTACTTTAAAAGATTCTAAAATAAGAAAATATAATTAGAAAACAAATTCATCAAAATATTTTAAATTTTTTATTTAGAAGAAAACCAGGGTTTGTCAAACGAAAATCAAGTGTTTGGATAAATAGTTAATTTATACTTATATAATTGAACAAATCTTTAATAAATCATACTTTTCAACTGTATCTATTATGCCTGAATTCTCTATTTAGTTAAGGACAGTAAATTCCTACTTCCCTTCTATGGTATGCATTCATAAGCTTTTTGCAATAACTTTTATATATACCTATACACTTAACAATTAACATTAACAATTAATAATTAATAAAATAATCTAAAATATTTGATATGTTTCTACAATGCACAACTAATGAGGTTAAAATTTATTTAATAGCCTTGAAGGTAAGTTGATATCATGGATATTGGATTAATTTTCTTGCTATGAGGATCTAAATTGTTCTTCCTTGTCAAAGTAGCTAATAAATAATACTTTATACCTGCATAAGATTCTCTTATGAATTTAGAACTCCTTGATGCTTAAATGGGTATCATTTAAGAGAAAAAACAATTATCTTTTAGAGAAGAATTTTAAGAATAAATATACAATAAGGAGTGGAGAAAAAAAAGAACCTCTTTTTGAGAGATATCTTGGTCCTTATTTGTTTTTAAAAAATGGTTAAAATGTAAACAATATATTTATGATTCATTAAGATCAAATATTTCTGACTCGCTAAAAAAAAATTTACTTTCTAGACTTATTTAGCTAATGAAGAATTATCGATGCATCAATAAAGCAAGTGTGTTAGTAGTTATAGAAAAACCTATTACATGTCTCATTTAAATAGTGATTTAATGATTTATCTTTGGTAATGATTAGGAATGTTAATAACTTGGCTCTTAAAAAAAATCAATGATTTTTTTATTACTTTCCTATATACGGCACCACTAATAAGATTCAAAATTACCCAATAGGCTTAAAGGTCAAACTGAATATTGAATAATGGATTAATCTTCTGGTCTTGATGATCTAAACCATTTCCCCTAGACAAAATGGCTAATGAACAATACATAATGCCTGCAAAAGATCCTCTCTTATAAATTTAAGAACTCATTAATGCATAAATGAGTATCATTTAAGAGAAAAAAACAATTACCTTTAGGAGAAGAATTATAATAATAGATACACAATAAGGATTAGAGAAAAAAAAAACCCTCCTCATAAGAGATATCTTGGTCCTTTTGTATAGCCTCATGAGGCTAAATAGAAAGGGTTAAATTGTATGCAATATATCTATCATAACCCATTTCTGGGTTATTCCTCTAAATCTACCCAAAATAAAACAAAAATACAAAATAAAATAAAAAAGGTTGGTATCAGTAGAAAAATCAAGGTGGAAATTTTGGATGAATTCGAGAGCCCGAAAAATACCTATTTTATGCCCAAAAATAAAGAAAAATGCACATTCAAGGCTAAAATAATTTATTATTGGACAAATCTGCGTAAAAATTAAGTCAAAAGGCATAATTATATTTTTATGGGCTATTTTGATTTAATCACAGACCAATTTAAAGTGTAATTATGTTTAGGTATTAATTTAGAGCCCAACTAAAGGATTTAATTAAGCGCAAGAACTTAATTAAACTTTAGAAAGGTCAAATTAATTTTATTAAGGGCTTAATTGGTGAGAAATTAAGTTTGAAAGCCTAATTTAGGTTAAATTGAGAAGATCGGAATTTCCGCAGAAAAAATTAAAGAAAAAACATCGTTCTTCCCGGTTTTCCCTTCAAAAAATTCATTTTTATAACAATCCATTTTTAATGTTATTTCAAATTTTTAATTAAAAAAAATGTCTGCTAAGGCATTACCGGCAGCCATGCTTGCCATGCCCTGCAACCTACCACCACAACAAACCATTCCTGGATACGTCTCCCATGCCTAGCAACCTGAAAATTTAGTCTATAAAAACGTGGAGAAAATTTACACATAAAGGGGGGAGCATGAAAAAATATTGGGGGAAGAACACATAAAGAAATACACAGACATTGGGAAACGCAGGCAGAGACGAACACAAAAACGGAGAAGAAAGATGATCATAACCTAGCTACGATTGTAATTTACAGATAAAAATGAGAGTACCCGAACAAAAAAGAAAACAGTGAACAAGGACAGACGGGCCAAAAACCAGTGATAGTTGCACCACCGACAGAACGAAGGCTTCTTTGTCAGTGCCGGTAGGTAACCGTCGACCATGTCTCCCTTGGCAGCCCTCTCCATCTTCACCTCAACACCGACAATCTCTCTCTCTTCACCACGACAGCTAACAGCCATGGTTGTCTTAAAAAAACCAGTGGCAACCATCTCTCTCTCTCTCTCTCTTTCAGCGGCAGCACTTCCCGGCGAGCACCAGCAGCCTTACCTTCGGCACTGTTAGCCTCTCCTCTCCACTGGCAAGCCCAGCTCTTATTCTCCAATGTCGGTAATGCTGCAATAACGGCACCAGCAGCAACAACTTCGCTAGTAGCAACCTTTCAGTGCTCCTCCCGCCACCACATGCTATTTTTTTCGACGCCACCACCATAAAAAGAACCACCTCGGTCTTCTATAACCGATGAAAGTGGAAGGTGAGCCTCTCGTCACCATCAGTTAACCTCCTTGTTATTGTTCACTCAACACGTGAACAGTGTTCCTTTGCTCTCTTTTTTTCTTTTCTGCTTTGGATCTGGGCTGGACATGCTCTCGACCCACCCTAAGTCCATTAGAGTTGGGGCGATCCATTATGTTGGGTCAAGCCTAGTATGATTTTTTTCTTTTTAATTTATTTTTAAAAAAAGTATAATATAAAAAATTCTATTTAAAAAAAAACAAAAAAATATGTTGTTTTCGTGCATACGACCGAATTCCAAGGTTTTTCGAAGCATAATTTTCGTAAAAAAAATATATGTTGCATATTTCTCATGTTTTGAAGCGAAAATGGGATAATGTAACCAGTTTACGATTATCCGTTGGAATTTAACCAAAATATCAAAAAAAATATTTTGTTTTAGCAATCAAGGTGTAAAATTACATTGTAAAGTACACCCGTGTATAGCAAAAAAAAGGTTGTTTATGTAGTGTGAAAATTTACAAATTGTAGAATGGTTAGGTTTTCAATTTCCAACGAGGTAAAGACTCCCTCACGAAGAGAGATCTACTTTGAACTTTAGAAAATACCAACAAATGAAAACTAGCTTAGGAAAAACAATCAAACAATAATGCAGTTTACCTTAGGTAGGGTGTATTGGGGGTGATGCGTCTTCCTCTTGCACAACAAGTTCCTCTACCCAAACTCTCGCAGACCAATAGGTTTCCTAGTGACCTTAATACTAGGTGGTGACTCTCAAGAATTATAGTCATGATTTTGCGACTATAAACACTTCCTTTTACCGCGTGTCGTCTTCCCTCTGGAGATGGCAGGGCGCAAAGCGTGAAAAAAAAACATCGTCGCAACAATATCTATGACTCATCAGGATCAAATATCTCTAACTTGTCAATGAGAAAAATATTTTTATCTTATTAAAGTAAAATTTAACTTATCCAAGTAATCATGGAGCCAAAGATTTTTTAGAATTTAAAATGATCATAGGCTCAATGTTTGGCTAAACTTGAAGATAGTAGGCTTGATGAGCCATTTGGTAGCTCGTTAGAGCTATATATATGGACTTAGTGTTTGGATAAGCTTAAAGATTGTGAGTTATTACCCTATTTTTGGATACTCTTTAAAAAAAAGGATACAGGTACAAAAAATATTGGTCCATTAACAACATTCTTTATACATTTACTATTCGCTATTTTCAATATTTATTGGGCACATGTTTTTCACTTTAGCTCTTATAATTTTCAAATTTTATGTTTTAGTAAAAAAAAAGTTTATTTATATCACATTTTAGTCCCTAAAGTTAAGAGAGAAAAGAGAACTTTTTATTAATCATGAAAAATAGAAATCTTAATGTCATTAGGTTCTTCTTAAAGAAAATATTTCAATAAAGGAATTCTGATGTTTAAATCGTAATGAAAAAAAAGTGGGTTTTGACTTGATTTTGAGATTCTAAGTTCATTAAAGTTTGTTTTGAAGGTTGGAACATGGGTTATGAAGGTTCCAATAATATTTTTTTAGAGGTGAAACCAAGTTGAAAAATATTTCTTAGCGATTAAAGAACTTGGATCTTGATTTCTAGATTACTTGATGTGATTGAAAATATCTGCAAGGGATGGATGAAACACCATCTAACACGGGTGAACAACATGTTGTATGTTGTGTTTTTTTAAGGCCACATATGTAGGCATGAATTAAACGAGGTTATAATAGGATACAAGGAATACAAGTCAATAAGAGAACTTAAAATATCCACGAGGTGGATGTGCCAAGTGTCATGAAAAATAAGGCCATGATTCTAAATATATTTCCATTTATAAAGACAACGTGTCATTACAAGATTTATTGTGAAATAAAATAGAATATAAATATATGACATAAAGTGATTTATTACAAAGACCCAAAAGTAGCTCGGTCAACCACTGTTCACGTACACTCATGTATACTGTGGACTGACCATTTGTTTTGGTGTTTCGCGCTCGCATGAGCTTCTTTTTTTTTTTTTTACACAGGGCCTCTTTTTGTAGTTTTTATGGTGAGAATGACAAAAGAGTGGTTGTGGCCGAGCGGTTGTCCGCGTGCTGCCAGCATCGGCGCACGAGAGTTCAAACGGGTCAGACAACAAAACTGATTTGAATATTTTTTTAAAAAAAAAGAGGTTTTTTTTTTAATAACTTGTTTTCTTTTTTAATAACTGAGGTGTCCGGGCCACCTTACGCGCACCACAACTAATCTCCGGATCCACTTTTTTTTTGCAGTTTTTTCCCTATTTTGTTTTGCCACTTATACATTGTTTTTTTGTTATTTTTTTAACCGAGGTGTCCGGGATTAGCTTACGCTGCACCACGATTTTTTCATCCCAAGTATATATATTTTTTCTTCCTGACCAACTGAGTGCGCCACGAATAATTCCTGGACTCATTTTTTCTTAACATTTTTTCCCTATTTTTTTTTGTCCCATTTATACATTTTTTTTATATAATCAGGGTGTCCGGATCAGCTTACAAGCACCACGACTATTATTATTTTATAGAATACCTAAAGGAGTTCACAATTCCAAAAAGTAATGTGTGTATATATATATAGACGCTAATATGAAATATAAAGCAAAATATATAATTAGGATAACATATTTATCAGATAAAAAATTACAACTAATTATTATCATTATTTAAAGGTGCTAATATGAAATAAATAGCAAAATATATAATTAGTCTAACATATTTATAAGGAAAAAATTGACGAATAATTATTATCATTATTTTGAATGCCTTATTTACAATAATTAGAAATTTTAACACCTAATAATATATTTTTTTTAAAGCAATTAAAACATAAAATAAATGACAAAAGAAAAAAAAATATTATTAGATCTTAAAAAATTATTTGATGTGAAGAATAAATAAAACGAAAAAAGAAAAAAAAGACTAATAAACCGAACAATTACGACACACCCAACCGCCAACGAATACCCAATTGACTAAAAAAAAATCATCTCTAATTGATTTTATCGATTATATTTTTTTAATCAACCGCTTATATATATAATTATCACAGCAATAAGACACACCAAACAATCAATCAATTGCAGTTTTGCAATCAACACACAATAGCAATCAACCAGAATTAATCCATCTTTGATAGATTTTAGCGGTTGGAATTTTGCTATATGTCGGTTAAATAATTCGTTGTCGTTAAAATAAACCCAACCATCAACAAGTTCGATACAACAATTTTACTAATTAAATATTAAAATCATCAATTATAACATGCATAAAATCAATTAGTTTTCTACATAAATAGAACCCAGCACAACGCGCGGGCAAGTTTGCTCGCTAAAGAGCTAAAGGAGATCGGCCCGTTCACTATTTGTTACTGTGGACTAGACATTTGGTTTGCTGCTTCACGCCTATATGAGCTCGGTTTTTTTTTTTAGTCTAGGCTTTTTTTATTTTTATTTGTATAGTAGAAATGACAAAAGAGTAGCTGTGGGAGAGTTGTTGCCTGTGCGTTGGCAGATTCGGTGCGCGATGAGATCGAACCGGTCAAACAACAAAACTGATTTGTGTTTTTTTTTCCTTTTTTTGTTTTTTTTTAAAAAAAAACAAAGGTTTTTTTTTAATAACTAAGGTGTTCGGGCGAGGTTACGCGCACCACGACTAATCTCCGGATCCAAATTTTTTTTTACATTTTTTCCCTGTTTTGTTTTGCCACTTATACATTTGTTTTTGTTTTTTTCTCCAACCGAGGTGTCCGGGTCAGCTTACGCGCATCACGATTTTTTCTTCCCAATAATATATTATTTTGTTCCTGGTCAACTGAGCACGCCACAATAATCCCTGGACTCATTTTTCTTAACATTTTTCCTTTTTTTTCCCCACTTATACAATTTTTTTATATAATGAGTGTGTCCGAATCAGCTTACACGCACCACAACTATTATTATCTTATAGAATACCTAAAGCAATTCCAAAAAGGGATGAATATATATATATATATATATATATATATATATATATATATATATATATATATATATATATTTGAAAGCGCTAATATGAAATAAATAGCAAAATATATAATTAGTCTAATATATTTATCAAAGAAAAAATTATAAATAATTATTATCATTATTTTTAAGGTGCTAATATTGAATAAATAGCAAAACATATAATTAGTCTAGCATATTTATAAGGAAAAAATTGATGAATAATTATTGTCGTTATTTTGAATACTTTATCTACAATAATTAGAAATTTCAACACCTAATAATATTTGTTTTTTTTTGACAAAAAGAAATTAAAAATAAAATAAATGACAAAAAAAAAATTATTAGATCTTAAAAAATTATTTGACGTGAAGAATAAATAAAAAGTAATAATAATAAAAAAAATAATAAGCCGAACAATTACAACACACCTAACTGCCAACGAATGCCCAATTGACTACAAAAAATAAAGTGATTCATTTCTAATTGATTTCATTGATTGTATTTTTTTCATCAACCAATTATATAATTGTCAAAACAATTAAGACACACCAAACAATCAATCAATTGTAGTTTTCCAATCTATGAATTAAATAAATCGACACAAAATAGCAATCAACCAAAAATAATCCATCTCTGATAGATTTTAGCGGTTGCAATTTTGCTATCTGCCGGTTAAATCGTTCGTTGCCGTTAAAATAAACCCAACCATCAACAAGTTCGATACAGGAAAAAACATAATTCATCTTTTATTCATTTTATTAATTGCAAATTCACGTCCACCAATTAAATAACTGTCAGAACAATTAAAACACGTCCAACAATTAATCAATTATAGCTTTTCAATATGCAAATTACATAAATCGGTAAAATATTTAAGCAAGTTCACCCATTAGTGAATTGGCTATAAAATACAATTCACTCATCCTTAATAGATTTTATCGATTATAATTTTAAGAGTTGTCAACTAAATTATTATCCGAGCACTTAAACTGATAGCAACAACCAACTAATTCGATACAGAAAAAAAAATACAGCAGAATATCTACCAACTAAATAATTCTTTGTAGGCCGAATAATGCGCAACATGCGGTTTAGTCAACTCGTAAAAACTATTTAAGCTCCATGGATATACTGACAATAATGTTGTTTCACAAATTATTTACCTTTACCGTTACCATTGTAAACAATAATGCTCCAAAGAAATCTTGATCTATTTCATATAATTAACTCCACAAAAGTTTTTAACCTCCACCACAACCACCTCCATCTCCACCACAACCACCACCTCCACCCCCACCTCCACCACAACCACCACCTCCACCTCCACCTCCATGGCGTCTACCTCCGCCTGAATTACTGTCACCACAAGCGAATATGACCATGGAAATAATTGACAAAGAAACAACAATCATGCATAACAAGAGAAAAGCCTCAGAGGAACCAAGCAGGAAACCTGCTTCTGAATGGACACTGCCTTCACGAACTACGAACTCCCTCGCCATCTTGATTTCCTAAGGTATACACTCCCTCCTACCACAAGGCTTGCGATGGCTCTAAAATGGTTGTTATTAAAACCATTTATATCAAAACTGGTTGGCATATTCAGTTGCCTTGGCGTAAGGATGAGGATGACTTGGTGGACTTTTGAAACGTTTTATAATTATACTACTGTGGTCAAACCTAGTTCCTTTCTGGCTTCGATTCTTTTTATTACGCAACTGAGAAAAATAATCAAATGAGCCGTCCTGTGATGCTCAGCCTGAAACTTCTAGGAATGTATTAAAATAACCAAGTCTAGATGGATATAAGGAGAGGTTGATGAATCGTGACAGGGTGCTTGATTGTATGTGACACATTTTAAATTTCTCTTACTTCTTTTAGTTTTGAATTGTACATGTTTTTCCTTTATAGATATTATCACAATGACCCAGCAACTAGATTAAGAGGCCCTAAAATAAGAAAATATAATTAGGAAACAAACCATCAAAATACTCTACAACAGATGTTTAGGACAATAATTCTTGATGCTAGCCAGCAATGATAGTTTTTAAAAATTATTTGGTTTTAAATAAAAAATATTCATTCTTGTTAATAATAACACTTTAAAAGAATTTTTTTTTCTTTTAAAGAAAACTAGGGTTTGTCAAACTCAAATCAATAGTTTGGATAAAGAGATAAATTCATTCTTATATAATTGAACAAATCTTTAATATACTTTTCAATTGTATCTATTATGATTGAATTGTCTATTTAGTTAAGGATAGTAAATTCCTACTTCCCTTGTACGGTATCCATTCTACGAGTTTTTTTACAATAACTTTTATATACCTATACACTTAACAATTAACAGAATAAACTAAAATATTTAATATGTTTCTACAATGCACAACTAATAGATTAATATCCTTGTTTTGATGATCTAAATTGTTCTCACTAACTAATAAATAATGCCTTGTACCTCCAAAAAATCCTCTCGTATGAATTTAGAAATTCACTGATGCTTAAATATATCATTTAAGAAAAAAATAATTAATTTTTAGAGAATAATTACACGAATAGATACATAATAAGAAATGGAGAGAGAAAGAAAATCTTCTCTTGAGAGATATCTTTGTCCCTTTACAGTCTCATAAAGCTTATCTTTTTTTAAGAGAAAGTGTTAAAATATAAGTAACAGTCCCTTTACAGTCTCATAAAGCTTATCTTTTTTTAAGAGAGTGGTAAAATATAAGTAACATGTATATGACTCATCAAGATCAAATATCTGGAGAAAAATATATGTTTTATCAAAGTAAAATATCTTTGACTTATTTGAGTAATCATTGAGCCAAAGATTTTTTAGAGTTTAAAAAGATCATAGACTTAGCATTTTCTACCTCGCTAGACTCATATATATTTTACCTCAACGCTTGTATAAGTCTAGAAATGATGAGTCTGACAATTCGTCAAACTTATATATGTTAGGGATAAATTTTTTTAACATTTGCCGTAATTTTGAATTTTTTTGATAGATTGAATGGTTTTTTGAGATTTAAAATAAGTTTTATATGATTTTATAAGTGTTTATTAGGCTTTTTTCAAGTGAAAAAAAAACTGAATTGATTTTCAAGTTCCTAACTTTTCAACCATAGAAAGTGGCTACAATCTCAATCAATAGATAAAGGGTTATTTATAAATATATACAACTTGTCATTCATTTATTTGGAAAAAAATAACAAACAACATATCATATATTCTTAAAATAGAAAAAGGACTTGCTTTCTTTCTATTTCTATTGCTAGGTGTTTGTGCCCATCTCTTAGACCTAGATGCCTGGTCTTGTTTTGTATATAGTTTTTTTTTAAAAAACAAAATTAGATGTTGATTAAAATGCACTCTAAATAAAATAATTAAATAATTATTCAATTTTTCATGGCTTTTAAATAATATCATAGGTCTCTATGATAATATTAATATTATTATATAACAAATATAGAAAAACATTTAAGAATGTGCTAATGAAAATGGTTGTTTTTCCCTGCATGATTAAGGTACGAATAACATCTCATGCAAATTGTTTTTTAGACTAATAGTTTAATATGTTGTTATATAATGAGGTATTTTATAATATATCCTTATATTTCTAATTGAGCTAATTTTATCCACATATATATATATATATATATATATATATATATATATATTAAGTTTTTAAAATGTTTTCTTTTTTTACAAGATTCTTAGACTTGACCACGAGAATGAGTCATGTAATTTTTAAATTACAACTCCTTACTCTATTCATTTTCAAACGCCCAGTCGTTTGGATCGACCACCATGAGGCTAATCCATGCGGCTACACTTCATCTGGGTTGGCTAATCTGATATTAAACTATGTGAAGCCCAAGCCTGGATTGACAGGGATTCGGGGGCTCGTTTGGTTCAACATAATTTGGGGGCTCAACATAATTTGGGGGCTCGTTTGTTTTTATAATAACTCTATTTTTTATTTAAAATTAATTTTTTTTAATATTTTTACATTACTTGACAAACTGATATTAAAAAAGAGTTCAAAATAGTATATTATTTTTAAATAAAAAAAACATAACTTGATAATTTTATCACAACTGTACAAAACAAATAATGATTAATTTAATAAAATCATGTAAGAAATTTACAATACAAAATATATATTTTATTCTCATTAAAAATTAAATATTCATGAGAAAAAGTTTTAAATTTTTATTGCATATAATAATTCATAAAGTAATTGTTATCATTACCATAAAAGTTTATAATTTTATTTTTAAAATATGGAATAATTAGATAGTTTTTTTTAAATATTATTTAATAAATTTATTTATAGTGAAGTTTATTTTAAATAAAAAATAATTTAAAAATAAAGAATCATTTAAAAAGAAGCCAGTCATTTGGATGCAGAAGGACAAGTTACATCCCTGACCCTAAAAACAAATTTAAGCATTTAGGCTTGGAAGGCCAAGCCTACGTGCTTCTAACTAAACTACCTTACTTGTCAAGACAAATAAATTTTTTTTTGTCTTCTACTACTGTAGCATGCCTAAACACTTAATGATCTTTAAAGTATTGTCATCTTAACTAGAATATTCAATTACTAATCTTCTTAAATGTCTTCAGGCTCCCTAACTTTTTAATAAACAAATTCTCCTTGAGGATTTTCTTCACAATATACATGTTTAAAAGTATATGATGTGAGCGAGCACTCTTGTTGCACTACAAGTGTTGTTCTACCCAATGTTGCTCTTACTTCAAGTGCTTTGGATTGTACTTTATTACCTAAAGAGCTAAAACAGCTCGTCCTTTAGCTGTTCACCGTGACTCATTGTCACTGTGGAGTGGCAATTTGTCACGGTGAATCGCGGGTGTACATCCCTTTTTTTTTTTTTTACACTAGTCTTCTTTATGTATGTTTTATGGTGACAAATTGACAATAAATAGCTTTGGCCGAGCGGTTGGCCCTACACTGCTAACACTCGGCGTCGTTGAAGTTCGAAACCGCTTCGGACACTCGATTTCGCTTTTTTTTTTTTTTTAAAAAAAGTTAAAAACTGAATGTTGTTTTTTCTTTTTACAAATTTGATTTTTTTTTAAAGGAACTGTTTGTTATTTTTAAAAAAAAATGTTTTTTTTGTTAAAAAAAATGATTTTTTTTTATAACGGGTTGTTTTATTATTTTTTTTACAAAAAAACAATATTTTCTGTTTTTAATAACTAAATTTTTATTTTTTTTTAAAAAGGGGATTTTTTTTGTTTAAAAAAAAAGTTTTTTTTTAATAACTGATTGTTTTTTTTTCAAATCTGATTTGTTTTTTTTTAAGAACTTTTTTTTTAAAAAAAAAGGTTTTTATGTTAAAAAAATTGATTTTTTTTACTAGTCTGGTTGTTGTTTTTTGTTTTACAAAAAAACAAGAATTGTTTTTTTGATAACCCTGAGGTGTCTAGGCCAACTTACGTGCATCACTGACTAATCTCCGGATTCATTTTTTTTTAATTTTTTTTATTCCTATTTTGATTTGTCACTTATATTTTTTTTTCTTAACCCGAGGTGTCCGAGTCGACTTTACGCAGCACCATGACAATTATTGTTATTTTCTAGAATACCTAAAAAGAGATCGTGAATTCCAAAAAAAGTGATGAATATATATATTTTAAGGTGTTGATATGAAATAAATAGCAAAATATATAATTAGTCTAACATATTTATCAGAGAAAAAATCACAAATAGCTATTATCATTATTTTAAATGCACTAATATGAAATAAATAGCAAAATCTATAATTAGTGTAACATATTTATAAAGAAAAAAACTTACGAATAATTATTGTCATTATTTTCAATGCCTTATCTACAATAATTAGAAATTTCAACATCTAATAATATTTTTTAAAAAAAAACAAATTAAAATGAATAAAAAAAACAATAAATATTATTAGATTTTAAAAATTTATTTGACTTGAAAAATCAATAAAAAAGAAAAACAAAATTATTTCAATTGTGATTTTCATTGTTCATTACCATTTGAAAAAAAAATCCTTTTTTATATTTCTTACATAATTCTTATTTCTGTCCATATATATACATGCTCTTAGTTTTTGTTTCAATTTTTTTATTCCTCTCTTATTAAGATTTTTTTTTATTTTTAAATTTTAAATTGTGTTGGTAATCATTTTAAAAACAATATTTGTTATTATTTCTCTTTTTTTTATTCTTCAAGTTAAATAATTTCTTTAAATATAATCATATTTATTTTTTGTTAATATTATTAGGTATTGAATTTTCTAATTATTATAGATAAAACATTCAAAATAATGATAATTATTATTTGTAAGTTTTATTTTCTTTTAAATATGTTAGACTAATTATTTATGTATACATATATTGCTTTTAAAAAAAAATATCATTGTTCTGAAATACTTTTAATATAATATTATAAAAATAAAAAAATTGATGGAAATTTTTTCTCTAACAATAATTATGGTCTCAAATTTTTTTATTATTTTTACTGTTATTAAAGTTATTTTCTTTTATGTTTACATTTTAATTTTGTTGGTATTCATTTCAAAAATGATATTTTCTATTTTCTCTTTTTTTTAATTCTTCATTTCATTTTTTTTAAATCTATTAATATTTTTTTTTTCATTTATTTAGTGTTTTATTTTTTTTAATACTATTAGGTGTTGAAATTTCTTATTATTATAGATAAGACATTCAAAATAATAATAATGATTATATTTTTCTTATAAATATGTGAGACCTATTTATTATTATTCTAAAATATTTTTAATATCATAATATGAGCAATAAATTTTACAATCAATTTCCTTCATATAAAAAAAAATCATTTCTAACGGATTTTATCAAAAGAGTTTTAGTTGTAGCAATATTCAATCATTTTTTAGTTGAAAAAACACCTGTTTCTAACAGATTTTATGAATTAAAATTTTACTCATTAAGTATTAAAATAAAAAATACAAAATTTATAAACTCAATTAATTTACTATATAGATAAAAAAGCCCAGCGGAGCGGGCAAATCAGCTCGTTATTTTCTATAATAATTTTTATTTAATTTCTTAAGAAATATTATATTTAATAATAGCATATCGAAATAATCTGAAATATATAAAAAATAATTTAAAATTAAAAAATTAAAAAATTAAAAATTAGAACACATAAACAAACTCAGATATGTCTAGTTTTTGGTCTTTGATCAGATCAGATTAAACCTTTGAAAATGATGGGTCGCCGACTTAGTCGTGGTGGTGAGATTATTTTTTAAAATATTATTTATTTATTTTCTTAAAAAAATATATTTAATAATAGCATATCAAAATAATTTGAAATATAAAAATAATTTGAAATAAAAAATAAAAAATCCGAACACATAAACAAACTCAGATGTGTGTCTAGTTATATCTATAACCGCGTTCAATCTTCCTAGTCTTTTATGTTTTTAGCATATTGTTATTCATTTGTTTTTTAAAAAAAAAACACTTATTTGACAATTATCTTTGTAAATATTTTATTTTGATAAAACCTATATGAACTTCCTAAATAATTTAGCCAAACAAACTAGTAATTATATAAATAATATTGTTATATTATATGAGATAAACTTGACCAATGCTTTATCTAATTTGGATAAACTAAAATCTAAACAAATTCATCTTTAATAATGCAAATGGTCTTTCACTAATCAGCGCCAAATATTTTGGCATTTACAATCTCCATATTTGGTTGATTTATGACAAAACATAATAAGGATGAATCAATAATTTAGATAATTTGGTCATAAACAAATACTTCATTCAAATATTCCAACAAGCACAAATGAAACAATGTCATGTACCATAAGAACAATTAATAATATATATATATATATATATATATATATATATATATATATATATATATATATATATATATCATAGTAGCTTCATAACCTAACTTCATATGTTATGTTTCATCCTAATACTTCATAATATGTTCAAGAATTGTTATTTATCATATATTATTATGTAATTATGCTTAAGTTCAAAATGCATCAAGTATTCAACATAAAGGTTCCAATGCAAAACAAAATATTGTAGTTATTAAAAACCATAATATTTAATATTCAATATTTATCATTTATTAAAAAACTAGTAAGATTTTAAAACAGTAAAAAAACATTTTATTGATAGGTCTAACGAGTTTGTTTGTTTAGTTTTCTCCCTTCTCTTGTATACATCCTTGTCTCTCTATTGAGTAGATATTGGTCCTATTCTTTATCACCACCAATAATATATTGATTCACCCATTTGACATCCAAATCAAGTTGAATAGGTCTATCATTAACCTACATAATATCTTGAGGTATATTTGTTAGCAACTTGTTAATAACATCAATCTTCTTTTTCCACTTGCTAGTAAAATTATTAAAGTTGTTTGATAATACTTGTAGTTATTATATTATTAAAGGGATAAGGGGGATTGTTTAAGGCATTTTGGGGTAAGAGAAGATAGAAATTTTTAGGACATGATTGTTTTTTACTAACCAAACTTCAAATTTGATAATAGTTACTATTGTGATCTTTCCATACATCTTGATTATAGGATCCCTATAACATAAAAGTATTATGGTCAAGATAGCAATCCTAAATATAAATCAACCAAAAGGCCGACTCATTTTTTTCTCAATTCTAGTTTTTTATATTACATCATTAAAGTGAGTTGTTAAATTGAACATTAGTAACAATAATATACATGAACTAAAATTTCTCAATTTTCATCTTAGTATGTTTTCCAATAAGAACCCCAGGGGGTTGGCCTAGCGGTGGAGGCCTGGGGCTCGTGGGTGTGCTCCCCATGAGGTCTCAGGTTCGAATCCGCTCAGGTGCAAACAATTTCTTGGGGCCATCGGACTTGGGCGAAGCCCTTGACTTAACCGTGGTGCACTTGTGGGAAACATGCTTGCCGAGGCCTTGTGCACCCCTGGGATTAGTCAGGCCCAGCGGCCTGGATATCCGTGGTTAGCTTCGGCTTATCCAAAAAATGTTTTCCAATAAGCCAAAAGTTTGTTAGCATATTTTATGTTAACACTTAATAAAGAGGTAACATAGTACTTATAGGCAGTTTATATGCTTTGGTAGACCATGTTGGTTATATAAGGCAAATAAATAGATCACTTATTTGAGTCTTAAAAGATGATCTTATTCCATTATAAGGAAAGGCGCAATCTGTAATTTCAAGTATCTCATATAATTTTCTAATGATAAATGAGATAATGAAAGGATTTGGCCTTTAATAGGTGGAAGTACTAGAGTATGCATTAAGATTAACATACTCCTAATTGGTATAAAACTCCATAAATACTTCAACATATGGAGTAAATGCTCTTTCATTTAGTTTACTTCATTATCTTTTCTTACAAATATCATTTATAAACGGAAATATAAGGTCAAAAAGATCACTTACCAAAACTTTTCTTTCACCACGTAAGAAGTATTTTTATAATGTCATTTTTGCATTAAAAGAAGTAAAACAATAAGTTTTTCCTATTATGATGTTGATTTAAAATAACCAATCATTGTTTTACCTTTTATCTTCTACCATTTGAAAAAATCAAAAGTATAAGGGCTGAAAACAAAACCAAATATATTATCAATTTCAATTAAATAAAAAAATTAAAAAAAATCAAATAAAGTATAAAATCTATGCATGCAAGGTTTGATATAATGAAACACATCAACACACCCTACTATAACAACAGGAATATCGAAGCCTTAACATCTAAAAATATCATTACTATTACTGTTAAAACAATAAAAAATATTAAATTACCTCGAGGAACAAAATCAAAAATATTAATAAAAGAGAAAGCAAGAAAAAAAATTATTATTATTATTATTGCGTTATTAATGTGGAAAAAATTCAATCAAAGAAAAAAAATGTCAATAACTTTAACAAAAGAGAAAACAAAAAATGAAAAAAAAAATTATAAGTAAAAAAAAATAATTTAACATGAAAATAAATAAAAAAACTAATAAAAAATAATCAAAAGAAAAAATAAATGTAAAAAATGTATAAGTGTAAAAACAAATACAAAAATGATAAGCGAGGAAAAAATGATCAAGAAGAAAAAAAACAGAATTTTTTTTTGTAAACCACGCTATGTAGGGGTCGAACCAATGACCTCCTATCTAGGAAGCCCACACACAATACACTGAGCTACAGGTTTTTCGTCATAAAGTGATAAGGTCAATTAACAACAATTGTTTATGTCTATGCTTAAGTTGCTACTTATAGTCGCTCCATGAGTTATGAAGTTTTTCGATGAGTATTCCAGCAATGAAAGCTTTAGGAAGGTTGATATTTTCATCCTTCATATCTTCAAGAAGTCTATGGTATTCATTAATTTAAGCTTTGATTTCTTTGTTATCAACCATTTTCCAGTGATAAAATTTACCAATGACAAAAATTCTGTTTACCAACATCTTCAACAGTTGTATTTTGCAACCATGTTGCTCCATATCTCCCTTGCTTTCTTGTAGCTGCAATACACATCAAACAACTCATTAGAGAGAGTGCTTAAAATAGAGTGCTTCCAAACCTTATTTCCATGTGTCCATGCTTCGGCATTCTCAGCATCTTTGGGATCGACAAGTACCCAAGCCACGCTATGCAAGTCAAGAACGCCAAAATCCTTTCTTGCCACCTTCAAAAGTTCTCTCCAGAGAACACCTCAATTTTTGAGATGTCAGGAAATGGTTTGGCCAACAAACAGTGGCTACTGGAGGGTGGGCAACAATGGCAGCAGTAGCAGGCAACGTCAAGGACAATGGCATTGATAGGAGTAGTGTTCCCGTCCATGTTAAAAGGTAATGTCCTTTAGACTGTTGTGAAAATAATCAAATATACAAGGAAATGAGAACAAAAAACTTGAGGCGTGGTGTGCACTGTCCTTAAGGATATTTCCCCAACAATAAGATATCCTCCAGGATTCAACAAGTTCTTCTTCAAACAAAAAGAGGAACACAAAAACAACTTAGAAAACAAGAGGAGTCCAGCAAATAAGAAGAAGAAAAAGAGAAGTAGTTTTTCCGATTGTAATGTTTGAAAAATTTGCATAGTATTTATAGGCTATTAGAATGTAACAGTCATGCATATTTAATTTATGAAATTAAAGTGGCTCTTACAATATAAATATAGTTGTTACAATAATTTAAATTATAGATGTTATACAATTTATGGTGACAATTATAAAATTTATGTTTATAATAATTATGAAAACCAAAACCGAAATTGCTTTGAAATTTGTAAATGTTAGAAATAATTTTCAATGGTTACAAATTTAATGTTTTCAGTTTGAGGGTCATCAAAATATTTTAATAAAACCACAAAAAGATTTCAGAGAGTTTAGGCGTGGCCTCGAGCGCAGGGGGGGTGTGAATCTGAGGTTCTTCTCTTACTTGACTCATCCTTGTGTGCGCGAGCTCACTCTACTTTCCTTTGTTGGTTACTATCTCATCTCAAGTTTTAGTATATAAACACTTGATGAAAGTCTTCTTTTTCCAATGTGAGATAGTAAATCCTATATATACTATTTGCACTCAAGAGGTCTTTTGTGTTTTACCAATGTAGGATAGTCTTTTGAAATATCTATTATAATTTTTACAACAATTGTTTTCTCCAGATTTTTAATTAGTTTCAGGTGAAGTTCTGTTCTGAAACTTATGTTTTACTGCTCTAACATAGCGTAGATAGCTGTGCCATGTGATCTCTGTATGATTGCAAGATGAGGTTAGGGATCTTTTCCTTGAAGAATTGAAATTTCCTTTTTTTTCTGTTGATAGTATTGATGCTGGGGTGAGATATTAGGGACGAATGATTACATCATAATGAAATTTGAATAAAGTTTGTAATCATGGAAAGTGATACTGCATTGCCTATTTATTGTCATGAATTTCCATTTATAGAGGGTTCTCTTGTTTTATCGGTTATTAAAACACTAACTAGGCCTTCTATTAGGGTTGGTTTTATGGGGTTCAAATATTATTTTTTTCTATTCAACAATTATCATTAGTTTTTTTTTATTTCCACAATAATGCACCAAATATTAGTCCTTGCCGTTCAGCTAGGCTATAATTTTCAAATTACTTCAGACCCTTATTACAATAAGACGGTTCCTCTAAGAAAAGAACTTCATGAAGAAAGAGCCTCTCAAGCTAATATATAGGTTAAACTTACAATTATGCAGGTTGAGCTTGCTTCTGCTAAAGAAGAAGCCTAACATTCTCATACTAAGTTGGAAGCTTTAAGGAAATTTCTTAGAACGTTTAAAAGATTGGCAACTTTGACAAAGACGAATGGGAAATAAAATATTTCTTGTCATTTTCAACCTATATTCATTTAATCTTTTAAGATTACAAGTGGATTTTAGTGTAGTCTTCCATCCATTCCTAGCTCTTGACTTTAAATACATGTTTTTTTTTAATATATATAGAATTCACTTATCTCAATCTTAATTTCCATGGACATAGAGTTCCTGTTGTTATCTAGGTTCAATATCTATACTGAGATAAACATTTTTTGGTTTAATGTTTATACTTAGTTACACATTTAAGAGTCCAACACTTAAATATTTCTAGGTCTAACACCCATACTTGGTTAAACATTTTTGGGTCAAAGTTTTATACCAAGTTATATATTTCTAGGTTCAACACCTTTACTTAAATATTTTTTATTCTAACATCCATACTTAGTTAAGTATTTTTAGATTCAATGCTCCTACTTAGTTATATATTCTAGGTACAATACCCATACTTTTTAATTATTTTTTTAGTCTCAAATTGTTTAACCTTAACAAGGTTTAAAAGTTTTTTACCTCTTTCTTGGAATTAAGAATAAACATTTCTTTTAGGTTTCTCTTATCAATCCATATGTATCTATAATGAATTGCTGAGAAACCTTACTTTTCCAATCTTTGGAGAGATATATGATTGCAAATACGAGAACTATATCTATTTCTTCCAAAGTAAATTATATCATAACATTATAGCGATATTGATTTTTCCAAGGTAATTTTGTAATCACACTAAGAAGAGTGAATCTATCCTATCATTGGAAGGTTAAGGGCCTTATGTCCTAGATAGATCACATTCATCCTTGTTGTTCAGGTAGTGTTTATCCCATCATTTAAGAGATGTGCAATTTTACAAGGGAAACCATGATAGTCTCTTCCTAGGTAATTTGGGCTATAATAGTTGGGCGACATTGATTCCATCTAGGGTAATTGCACAATCTCACCAGGGAGAGTGAATTCATCCCATCCTTAACCAATTTAGGGGATTATATCATGGGAAAAATTTATCTATTCTCATGGTTGGGGCATTATTTGTCTCATTTTTAGAGAGATGTGTAATTACACCAGGGTGACTATATCAATCCCTTCCAAGGTAAATTGTGTCATAGAACGCGAGAGATATTGATTCCTTCTAAGATAATTTTGAAATTTCACTAGGAAGAGTAAATCAATCCTATCATTGGAAGGTTGAAGGGTTTGTTCCTTGGAGAGCTCTTGAAGAATAGAACTTATTGTTACTTTGAACAATTTAATTCATATTAAGCCTATGGGAAAGTATAAGGAAGTCCTCCCTAAACTTAAAGTTATCAACTTACAATCTAGGTTTCTTTAGCTAATGAATAATTATTGACAAACCAATAAAGCAGTGTTTGTAGTTATAGAAAAGTTTATGAAATGTCTCATTTAAATAATGCTTTAATTATTTATTTTTGGTAATGATTAGGAATGTTAGTAACTTGGCTCTTAAAAAATATAAATGGTTTTTTTATCACTTTCCTACAGACAACTCCACTAATGATGTTTAAATTTATCCAATAGGCTTAAAGGACAAACTGAAATCTTAGATAATGGATTAATCTTCTGGTCTTGATGATCTAACCATTTTTCCTAGACAAAATGGCTAATGATCAATATATGATACCTGCTGTCGTAACCCAATTTTTGGGTTACTCCCCAAAATAAAATAAAAATAACAAAAATAAAATAAAAGGGGTCGGCGTGGGTAGAAAAATCAATCTGGAAATTTTGGCTGTTATCGCGAGTCTAATCGTATCTCTTTGGTTCCAAAAATAGAGAAAAATACAGATTTAAGGCAAATAATTTATCGTTGCATGAATCTGTGTAAAAACTAAGTTAAACGACATAATTATATTTTTTATGGGTTGATTCGATTTAATCGTCAACAAATTTAAAGTTTAATTATGATCGGGAATTAATTTAAGGTCCAATCGAAGGATTTAATTAAGTGCAAGGACTTAATTATACTTTAAATTGGTTAAATTAATTTTATTAAGGGCTTAGTCAGTGAGAAATCAATTTCTTGAATTTAATTTGTGCTCAATTGAAGAGAATGAAATTTTCAGAGAGCGATTTGAATTTTTAAGTTAATCAGGGGCCAAATTGAACGAATTGAGAATTTAACAGTCAATTGAGGGTTAAATCGCGCAATCGGAAACCAGAGACCAAAATAAAAAAGGCGCACACATTTAAGGTTGCTGTTGAAATTTTGACGGGGATACAATTGCATAAAATTAAAAGTTTAAAACTAATCGGGAATGCAATTGAACCAATCAAACATTGAAGGACCAAATTGCAATTTTCCAAAAAGCCAAGATTGCATGTCGCTGCCTCGTTCGAACAACGGAGCAAGTCGCGAGCTATCTGCAACCCACCTCTGCAAATCCTTTGCAGAGGCAGAGGCAGACCACTGCACTGCAACCATCTGATTTCTGCAAAATGCAGAGGCCACGCCACACACACACACAAAACCTGCATGCCTATATTTCACTATAAATACACGTTCGCAGCATGCACAAAAGGGGGGGAAGAAAATCTGAAGAGGAAAAGAAAGAAAGAAAAACGGAGGAGAGGAAAAAAGGCAGAAAAGAAGAAAAAAGAAGAGAATAGTTTTACGCAGAGAGGAGAAAACTGAGAGAAAACTGAAGAGAAAAACACATAAAACACGAAGAGAAGAACAATTCTTCTTCTTCCCTCTCTCTCGATCCTGAGGCCCCGCTCTCTCTCTAAAAAAAACCAGTCAAGCTTTCTCTCTCTCCCCTCGGTCAGCAACTCCGACCACCATCTCCCGACCACCGTGCATCACCCCTTCATCGACGAAACTTCCCCTCCACGCCAGACGCTCAGCGGTGTTCTCGGTCGAAGCCAGCAGAACGGCGAAGCTCGAACCCGATGAGTGAACCGGCGACTTCCAACGCCTCCTCCGGCCACCACAGGCCACCGCTGATCGGCGCCACCACCACTCGTAACAACCACCTAGACCTCCTCTACCCAACGGTGCTAACAGGTACACCACTCGTCAAAGTCGAAAAACTACTGCTCATCGTCTTCTTCCCTCGAGTGCGCATGCAGTGGGACGTGATTCACGTCCCCGCTGTTCATCGTGGCCAGTCGAGGGAGGCGGGTCGGGCTTTGTGCCTGGCCCATGTGCTCAGTCGAGGTGGGCTTCCAGCCCACCTGTATTTCAGCCCAGCCCAAAAATATTTGGGTTCCTAACCCAAAACCATTTGGGCTTCCAGTCCGTGAGGACTGGAAGCCCAGCCCACCAACGTTTGGGCTTCCAGCCTGTGAGGACTGGAAGCCCAGTCTCAGCCCTCGACTTCGGGCTTCCGACCGTGAGGGTCGGGAAGCCCGATCGATGAAAGGTCGATTTGCCACCCCAATCGTGGTCGACATGACCTAAAAAAAAAATTAAAAAATACAAATTGACAAAACAAAAAATATTTTTTTTACTACTATTATTATTACAAAAAATTTCAAAAATATAAAAAATGTAATTGTTTTGTTTGCATACGGCCGGATTCCAAAGCTTTTCTCATTGTATTTTTCGTAAAAAAATATGTTGCATCTTTTTCCATATTTTTAAAAATGAAAAATTTGGATATCGTAACTAGTTTGCGATTATCCATTGGAAGTCGGCCAAAATGTCAAAAATAATTTAACAATTATTTTGTTTTAGCTTTCGCGGTGTAAATTTACATTGTAAAGTACACTCATGCAGATAAAAAAATATTTTTACTACTGGTGTAAAATTACATTGTATAATACGACAGTAGATTAAAAAGATTTTAACTACGATTGTAAAATTACATTGTAAAGTACACTCGTAGATAAAAATAGATTTTTACTACGATTGTAAAATTACATTGTAAAGTACACGCAGATAGATAAAAAAGATTTTTACTACTGATGTAAAATTACATTGTAAAGTACATCCGTAGATAAAAAAAACTTGTAACTGCGATGTAAAATTACATTGTAAAGTACACCCACAGACAAAAAAAAATGTATTTTTGAAAATGCAGTATAAAAATTTTAACTTAGAAAAACAATCAAACAACAATGCAGCTTACCTTAGGTAGGGTGCACTAGGGGTGATGCGTCTTCCCCTTGCACAACAAGTCCCCTTACCCAAGACTCTCGCAGACCAATAGGTTCCTAGTGACATTAATACTAGGTGGCGACTCCTAATAATTATAGTCGTAAATTTTAAGGCTATAAACAACCCCATTTCACCGCGCGCCGTTATCTCCCCCAAACCACAAGGGGAGACGGCGGGGCGCGAAGCGCGTAAAAAAATCGTCATCGCGACACCTGCAAAAGATCCTTTCATAAATTTAAGAACTCATTAATGCTTAAATGAGTATTACTTAACAGAAAAAACAATTAGCTTATAGAGAAGAATTCTAATAATAGATATACAATAAGGAGTAGAGAAAAAGCACCCTCCTCATATGAGATATCTCGTTCCTTTTGTATAGCCTCATAAGACTATGTCTTTTCAAACAAAAAAAGTTAAATTGTAAGCAATATATCTATGACTCACTATGATCAAATATCTCTCACTTGTCAATGAGAAAAAATATTTTTGTCTTATCAAAATAAAATACCTTTAACTTATCTGAATAATTATGGAGCCAAAGATTTTTTAGAATTTAAAATGATCATAGGCTTAATATTTGGCTAAACCTGAAGATAATAGGCCTGAACAAGCCATTTGGTAGCTCACTAGACCTATATATACGCTTGGGCTCAGTGCTCGGATAAGCTTAAAGATTGGGAGTTATTACCCTATTTTTTGTTACTCTTTTAAAAAAAAATATCGAAGTAAAAAAAAATATTGTTCCATTAACAAGATTCTTTATACATTCATGATTCTCTATTTTCAATATTTATTGGACACTTTTTTCTACTTTAGCTCTTATAATTTCAAATTTTATGTTTCAGTAAATTTTTTTTTATCTATATCACATTTTACTCCCTAAGAGTTGAGAGAGAAAAGAGAACTTTTTATTAATCATGAAAAACAGAAATCTTAGTGTCATTACGTTTCTTCTTGAAGAAAATAGTTCAATAAAGGCATTCTGATGTTTAAGTCATGATGAAAAAAAAGTACCACCAAGCGTGTAGGTCAGTGACAAAGGGCTGTCCTGGCTTAACCAAGGTCTCGAGTTCGAGACCTAGGGTATGCAGCGGCGCTATGTGGGAGAGTTTTGTCACCCTTAAGGGTCTCACCCGGCTTGAATCCGAATTAGTCGGTAGTGGCTAGACACCGAATGGTTATACCAAAAAAAAATGATGAAAAAAAAGTGGGTTTTGATTTGATTTTGAGATTTTAAGTTCATTAAAGATTGTTTCGAAGGTTGGAACATGGGTTATGAATGCTCAAACAATGTGTTTTTAGAGGTGAAAACAAGTTAAAAAATATTTTTTAGCCATTAAAGATCTTGGATCTTGATTTCTAGATTACTTGATGTTAAAGAAAATAGCTGCAAGGGATGGATGGACACCATCTAACATGGGTGACCAACATGTTGTATGTAGTGTTTTTTTAAGGTGCCATATGAAGGCATGAACTTCTAAGCCTAAACACATCGATAATTTTTATTTTTAAAAATCAAGTATGTAAACCTAACCTTACAAGCCCAGACATAACTAGGTTTTTTTTATTTTTTTTAAAGACTAAGAATGTGGCCTTAGCCTTCAAAGCTCATGCATGCTGTGATCGTCCTTTGAAGTTCAAGTATAGCTAGGTTTTGCTTTCTTAGATCTTCTCCAATTTTCCTTTTTCATTATTTTTTATATATTTTCTCCAAATATAACTATAATGATATTTTAAAAATGATATGATTATACCATAGTTTTGACATAAAATTATAGTTTTTTATGGTGATGTAAGCAACTACTTTATGAATAATTCTCATGAATACTTTTTGTTAAGAAAATAAATACATAAACAAGGAAGAAGAGTTTTAACTAAATAAGAATCTTTAAAAAATCACAAGAAGATATTTTGCATTTTAAAGACGTGTGTTCCCTATTTTATCATGAAAATAACTTGATCCATAAATTATGATAAATTTTATATGTAAATAAAACAAAATGGATTATGACTATACATCAAATCTTTTAATTTTTTTTAAAAAATTAAAACTAAAAAAAGAACACTATAATTTTTTATAATCTACTCCAACATATTCCTAGGTTAAAATAGGCAATTGCACTAGATGAACCTAAAACACCGATGCCACTTCAAATTCATGCCCGTTTGACAGTGCCAGGCCTTCAAAACCAACATTTAACTAATGCCCGTCTCATTAAATCTTACCTATTGTTTCTGAAATTTATCTTTTCTCGTTTTCTGTTCGATTCTTTGCTAAACCCAAGTGCCAAGCTATACAATTCAATAATTAGAGCATTTTCAAGAATAAAAAATCACCACGAAGCTATAAATATATACCGTTGTATGCTGAATAAAGACTTGGAGCTATACAAGTATACTCTTAACTTTGTTTTGAAAGCTTGTTCTGGTGCATTATACTTTGAAGAGGGTATTTTGGTACATAAGAATATTATACTGGGACTAGTCTTTGTTGATATGAATTGTAAAATGGGAAATAAAACGAAATTATTATTTTTAAATTTTTTTAGTGCTTGAAATTAAAATGGAAAGAGAAAACCGCAATAAAAAAAAAGAAGAAGAGATTGGTTTATCGTCTCTCGGCAACAAAATACATTGATCACCTCTCTCAATTGGGGAGCTATCCGCAAGTCACTTTTTATTTTTTTTTGATTTTTCATATTAATGCAAATACTCAATTTCCTCTAATGTTATGAAAATATAAAAACTCCTCTTGTGTCTAGTTCTAATTTTTTGACTTTCAAGATGATGAGGATCGGCCAAACACCGCTTATAGATATGTCATTGATCTATTGGTGGTGTCAAATTCTCATACATATTTCAAGAGTTGGAATAAAAATACATTGAATGAATATTTTGATCATTTTACTATATTTTTTATTTTATTTTCTATATTTATAAAAATATCAAATTGCCTCTACATTGATTATATAATCACAAAAAATCATTTGAGTTTAACAAATCAACTTGCAAATGTACTATAGTAAAGAATGTTTTCTAATAAACAAGACTTCAAATGATAATTTGTTCAATAATGATGACTAATGCGTTATGAATAAATGTCAATTTTTCAATAATCAATTTATTTTTTTGGTTCGAATGGTAAGAACATAATTGTATTATTTAGTGAAAAAATATCAATATTTGCAGTGTTTTCCAAGATTTGTTGGGTCTTTATAAGAATTAAACGAGGTTATAATAGGATCCTAGGAATTCAAGTCAATAAGAGAATTTAAAATATCCACGAGGTGGACGTGCCATGTGTCATGAAAAATAAAGCCATGATTGATATATTTCCATTTATGAAGATAGCATGTCATTACAAGATTTATTGTGAAACAAAATAGAGTATAGATATATGACATAAGGTGATTTATAAAAACTATTTAGTGTGTTTGGTATTGCTTTTATTTTTATGGTTGAGGTTTTAAAAAAGCAGTTTCATGAAAAACACTTTAGCTGTGGTTCAAAATAATTTTTAAAGTGTGTGGTTAAAACTGTGATTGAGTTTGAGGTTAATGAAAAACAGTTTCAGGTGTTTGGTTACCAAGTTTTTCATATTGCTTTCAACTTGTGAAATTACTTTAATATATATATATATATATATATATGTATATAATATTTAATAATTATAATAATAAAATATAATTAATAATTCAAGTAAATTAGACACTCGTTTTTATTCTCTCATCAAACTACTAGTAATTTCATCACGAAATATAAATTCATACGTGAAGACCTCTGCGATCCCGGAATAACATATAGTAAAATATCATCTGAAATAAAATTAAGATTGTGATATAAAAATTATATTGTGATCTCCTTCTAATATATTTATTTATATTTTAATTAAAAATATATTTTATATGAAAAAATAATAAATAAACAACAACAAATTTTCTTTTTTATTCATTCTCTCTCCCCAGCACAGCAAATTTTATAGTGGAGCCCACATGTTTTTTTTCAAATTTCTACATTAATCAAACATTCAAAACACCTATTTTTTCTACACCACCAGTCACACCTCACTCGTAAACACCCTCTTAAGCTCCATGGATATGCTGACAATAATGTTGTTTCACAAATTATTTACCTTTACCGTTACCATTGTAAACAATAATGCTCCAAAGAAATCTTGATCTATTCCATATAAATAACTCCACAAAAGTTTTTAACCTCCACATCCACCACAACCACCACAACCACCCCCACCTCCACCATCCCCATCACAACCACCTCCACCACCCCCACAACAACCATCTCCACCACCCCCACCGCAACCACCTCCACCATGACCCCCCTGACCATGGCGTCTATCTCCGTCTGAATTACTGTCACCACAAGCGAATATGACCATGGAAATAATTGACAAAGAAACAACAATCATGCATAACAAGAGAAAAGCCTCAGAGGAACCAAGCAGGAAACCTGCTTCTGAATGGACACTGCCTTCATGAACTACGAACTCTCTCGCCATCTTGATTTGCGATGGCTCTAAAATGGTTGTTATTGAAACCATTTATATAAAAACTGGTTGGCATATTCAATTGCCTTGGCTTAAGGAAGAGGATTACTTATTGTGGTCAAACTTAGTTCCTTCTGGCTTCGATTCTTTTTATTACGCAACTGAAAAAAAAATCAAATTTTAAAAATTCGAGTAGTAGAAAATGAAAATATCCAGGTTTGATGCCTTCTGAACCGAGCATTTACTATCCAATGGGTCTAGATATTAAGCATTGTTGCTTCTCAATACCTACGCATAATTCAAGGTCTAGTTTTCGGCAAAGAAGAAACACTTCTCAAGATTCTTTTATATATATAATCAGAGAATTCGAATCAGGAATAATTTAACTAAATTCTTGAACCATTATCCCTATACTTTTAAACATTTCTCACACAAGAACATGGTAACTCCCTGGTTTCATAATTTGATAGTCACCTGTAAATCTTCTCAAATCAATTTAGGCATTTCAATGGAAATGTATGGATGGAAGTTTCCTTGTGCTTTCACTCGATATAGACTTTGATGCAGTCAATAAGAATGCGCAAATGAGCTGTCCTGTGATGCTCAGCCTTATCTGAAACTTCTAGGAATATATTGAAATAACCCGGTCTAGAAGGATAAAATAAGGAGAGGTTGATGAATCGTGACAGGGTGTTTGATTGTATGTGACACATTTTAAATTTCTTTTACTTCTTTTAGTTTTGAATTCTTCATTTTTTCTTATATTTTAATATGTATATCGAAAAAACAAATATAAGAAATAAACAATATATATTATTTTAATATATTTTAAAATAAAAATACTTTAAAATAACAAATACTAAAACTCTTAAACAAGCGCTGCAAATTATTTTCAAACCCTTGTAGCCTAAGAGTAAGTCCAACGGGTAAGACATCCGAGAAGGCAAACCCAAAAAGTTGTTCTTTTGGCTTTTGTTCCAACTCATGAGTCATTTTCAATAGCTAAAATGTCTCTTCTCATCTTCAATGTTATTAATAACAACTTCAACCAAAAAAAAACAAATTATGAAAAAAAAAATGCTATTAATAGCAACTGCAACAAAAAAGTCAAATCATTAAAAAAAGATAAAAAATATTCATTAGCAATATCACCTCGAGTTGACTCGCAACTCATCAAATCATATCAACTTTTGGGAGAAAAATCATTTCGGATTAAACTCGATCAAACTCATACGGAATCGTAAAATCCTGGTTGATTCTCTTAAAAGCCAACTTTGAGAGCGTTTTTACCTGAACGAGATTTGCCTTTTCTGTCTCGTCGTTTTGGGGATTGAAAGCAGGAGCAGTTGCATTAGAAGCCTTTGTTTGGGAAGACAAAAGTTTTGATATTTTGTTCTTGAGAGGATCATAACTAGATAGTGAGCTACTGTGAGAGAATAATGTTAAAGGTTGTGTGGATTTGTGAGATATTGGGAGAGTATTCGGAGGAGAGAAGAATGCTTGGTGACTTAGGCGGTGTACGAGAGGAGAGTATGGTCCCACCGCCGCTGAAGACGCCGTGCTGGAACGAACTATCGGCAAGAGCAGCGTTTGCATTTTATTTTATTTAAGAAAGTGAGAGTGAGGTATGCGAGTTCGAGAAAGTTCCACTTTGCTTAGGACTTGTATATAAAAATCGAATTTTCGGGTATAAACGTGGTGTTCAATATATATAAAATTTAAAAATAATTTCTAGTGATAGATAATTTAGAAGTTGGCAAATTTTTTATATATAAAATGTTTTGAAAACGTATTTACAACATGTTTGAAAACACATTTTCTGAAAAAATTAAGTTATTTTCTTAAAATTAATTTATTTATATATTTAAATTATTTTGATGTGTTGGTATTAAAATAACTTTTTTTTAAAATAAAATTAATGCATTTCTAAAAACAAATATTTAAAAAATAAAAATTATTGCACTCACAAATACCTCATAATAAATGATGTAGATTAATTTTTATGAAAAAAAAAAATGTTTTCTCATTTGATTTGAAAAGGTAACAGCATACATGATAATTTTATTTTTTTTCTATTTAGATTTGGGACTATTTAACATATAAGTTTAAGGTAGTATTTGATCATCATAAATAGGATTATTTATCTTGTATTTTAGCACACTATTTTTTTATAAAAAAAACGATTTTAATTATATTTTCTGTGCGGTGACCTATTAAATGTAATTTTGTGTTATTTGTGTTTGTTATATATCTTGTGTTGTTTTTGTTAATGTTAATTGGTATTGAAACTCATTAGTTTTTGGTAGTTAATTGTGTGTTTGTTGTTGAATAATCATCATTGAGAAAGATTATGAAACAGATTATGAAACAATACATGCTTTGTGTAAAAAAAGGTCAAGAAGTTTATCTCCGTGAATAGACATTTAGAAGAGGTATATATATATATATTTTTTTAAATCATATATAAACCTTAACTAATGAAGTTTTATAGCCATAATTATAATGTATTATATTCATAAATATTTTACTTACGATTTTATGATTTTTCTACTTACACGATTTTAGTTGTGATTTTACAATTTTTATACGGAAAAATTCAGGTACGATTTTATGATCCGATCTTACGATCCGAGTTTCAGAAGCGCCTTTCGTGTCGTGTCAAAATCGTGATTTTGATAACCTTGCCTCTCATCACTTCAATGTTTTGTTCTTCTTGTTCTCTTCCTGATCTGCTTCCTGCTTGAACTGGAGGTAATGTTCAGGCAATTCCATAGCAGTCTTCTACTTCTATTCCTCTTCCAAAAGCTTCTACAGTAATGGTCTTTCGCTTTACCCCTAGAATGTGAGAGATATCTTTGAACTCTGCATTCGGGTTTTCTTTCTTGACCTATAAAACAAAACCCCTCAAATTAATCATCAAGATACAAACACAGCATACTTAATTTAAAATACTAGAAGATATCACGTAGCAAACAAAATAACAGCAGAAACCCTTCTTTTATCCAAAACAAGTGTATCTTATAGTTTTGTTTAATTTTAATTAGATTAATAAAAAGCTAGAGATTCTTTTTATGAGGCAAATGAAAAAAAAATTATAAATTTGAGTAGTAGAAAATGAAAATATCCAGGTTTAATGCCTTTTAAATCAAACATTTGGTATCCAATGGGTCTAGATAATTCAATCTCTAGCTTTCTGCGAAGAAGAAACAACACTCAAGATTCTTTTATATATATAATCAAAGAATTTGAGTCTGTATAACTCAACTAAATTCTCGAGCTGTTATGCCTGTGTTTTTCATAAAACTTTGACACAGTCAATAAGAGTGTGTAAATAAAATGCAACCTCAATGAAAATCAATTTAAAAAATAATTTGAATTACATTTCTAAAAATGCCCTTAAAACAAGTTCTTGACCACTGTTCTATTTATTTATTATTATCTTATTAGGTTTATATTTTAATTAAAAAATAATTTTCAAAAACAACATACACTAAACCATCAAGTAAGCTCTTAACCAAGGAACGTCTGGTTGAAAATTATTTCCAAACCTCCTCGTAGACCAAGGTTTGGTCCATGCCTTTCGAGAATTTCTGGAAGGGCTACCCACGGGATAATAGCCTACAATCCTGTGCAAATTTTATCCTTAATGAATAATTTTCTTTTTAATCTGTAAAAATAATATTTTGTTACCATAAAATCAAATCAGTTAATTCTGTTATGTGAGAGAAGATTTTTTGGTTTTGTAAATATTTTTTCCCGGGAATCATTCCCTTTGAAAGATATTAAAACATTGAGTCATCAAATCACTAAGTCCATGTTCAATATTAATATGACTTCAAAGCACTGCTATTTTTATATATGCTTAGTCCAAAAATAATGTTTGAAACATTAAGGTCTATTTTAATTTGAAATTGAAGCACATGTCAAATAATATTACATCTGAAATGGCAATTACATACATACATATATACATACATACATACATACGTGTGTATACACACACACACCCAACAACTGCATTAAAAGATTCTAAAATAAGAAAATATAATTAGAAAAAAAATCCATTATTTTACAACATATTTTTAGGAAAAAAATGCTTGATTCTAGCTAATAATGGTAGATTGAAAAAAAAAGCTTTGTCAATGTAATTTTTACTATCTGACGGGTGTACTTTACAATATAATTTTACACCCCGATAGCTAAAACAAAATAATTATTAATTATTTTAATATTTTATTCAAATTCCAACGGATAATTGTAAACCGATTATTATATCCAGTTTTCTTTTCAAAATATGAGAAATATACTATATTTGTTTTTATGAAAAAAATATACTTGGAAAAACCTCGAAATTCGGTTATATGCATGAAAACAATATATTTTTTTTAATGAATTTTTTTTTAAAAAAAAATATTCATACTGGACCTGACCCAACTAAATAGATCGGCCAAAACAAATTGGGTCAAAAAGACCCAACTTTGCTGGACTTGCTAGGCTGCCCAAGAACAAAACATAAAGAAAAAAAAACCTGCATTTAAAATATATATGTGTGTGTGTGTCAATGTTTTCCAAGATTGATCGGTTTTTATTAATGTTAAGAATTAAACCAAGCTGTAATAAGATACAAGGTATTTAAGTCAACATGAAAACGTAAAATATCCACAAGGTAGGTGTCCCACATGGTAGGTGTGCCTATGTGTCATAACAAAACAAGCCCGTGATTTTTTTTTTTCATATACTCTTACAAGATAATTATAATTTTTTTATATATATTTGTAATATGATAAAGGTTTTGTTGCTGTAGAGTTTGAGAAGAAAAGGACATGGAAACATTATTAGACAGAAAAATCTCATATTTCTATTTATAAATATAGTGTGTCATTACAAAGTTTTATTATTGTGAAACAAAATAGAATATAAATATATAACAAAGTGATTTATAAAATTTAAGCTCGATGGATATGTAAACTGGTTTGACAAACTCTTTATCTTTAGCATCGTAAAAACAATGATAACAATAATGTTAATGAGTGTCCTAGTGATTCAAGGTTGAGACAAAGAGGTTTGCTCTTCATATGATCTCAAGTTTGAATTTTGTTGTTGCTAATGTGATGGTCATTGAAAGCTTATATAGTCGTTAACTTTAAGGTCCGTGAAGATTAGTCGAGGTGCGTTTAACCTGACCCGGACACTCACATTAATAAAAAAAAATGATAACAATAATGTTTATTTATAGGGTTAAAAAAAATTTGCAAAACATTATAAAAAAAAATTATATTTTTTTTTATAAAGGCAACATTTTAATCATTCATTTCTGATAAACAATATAATTCAATCTATATAGTTGATACTTCAACAACCACCACCACCACCTCCTCCATCTCCACCACCGCCTCCCCCTCCTCCATCCCCACCTCCCCCTCCATCTCCACCACCATCTCCTCCATCTCCTCCACCATCTCCTCCATCACCTCCACCACCTCTTCTTTTGCGGCGACCTTTGCTTGAACTACTATCACCACAAGCGAATATGACCATGGAAATAATGGACAAAGAAACAACAATCATACATAACAGCAGAAAAGCTTCAGAGGAACCAAGCAGGGAAACCTGCTTCTGAATGGACACGACCTTCATGAACTAAGAACTCCCTCGCCATCTTGATTTCCTAAGGTATACACTCCCTCCTACCACAAGGCTTGCGATGGCTCTAAAATGGTTGTTATTAAAACCATTTATATCAAAACTGGTTGGCATATTCAGTTGCCTTGGCGTAAGGATGAGGATTACCGGGTGGACTTTTGAAACGTTTTATAATTATACTATTGTGGTCAAACTTATTTCCTTTTGGCTTTGATTCTTATTATTACGCAACTGAAAAAAAAAATCAAATTTTAAAAATTTCTTAGACATAGATTGGCATTTTCCAGGCAAATGTATGGAAGTTTCATAAAACTTTGACGCAGTCAATAAGAGTGCCTAAATAAAATACCATGTAATGTATAAAGTATAAAATGAATTATTTGAAACTTATAGGAACACGCTAAAACGACCAAAGTCTAGAAGTATTAAATTAGGAGAGGTTGATGAATAATGGAGAGAGAGAGAGAGTGTTGTGAATCACCGTTGTGTTTTAAAAATACTTTTGAAAAAAATAATTTTTTATTTTAAATTAAAAAAATAGTAATTTTATATTATTTTCATGTGCTAAAGTGAAAAATTATTTTTTAAAAAATAAAAAAAATATCATTTTGATACATTTATAAATGAAAAATTTCTTTAAAAAATAACATCAATCACACTCTTAAACAGCACTATAAAGAAGGCTTTGGACCACTGTTTTTTTTTTTATTATCTTATTAGGGTTATATTTTAATTTTCAATATTTTTTATATACTTTTCAATATTTTAATATATAAATATTGGCACTATAAAGAAGGCTTTCGACCGCTGTTTTTTTTTTTTTATTATCTTATTACGGTTATATTTTAATATTAAAACTTAACTTTCAAAAACAACATACACTAAAATCAAGTAAGCTCTAAACCAGGGCACGTCTGGTTGAAAATTATTTCCAAACCCCCTCGTCGCCCAAGGTTTGGTCCATGCCTTCGAGAATTTCTGGAAGGGCTACCCACGGGATAAGAGCCTACAATTCTGAACAGATTTTATCCTTTTTAATATTGGGCACATGTTTTTCACTTTAGCTCCTATAATTTTCAAATTTTATGTTTTAGTAAAAAAAAAGTTATTTATATCACATTTTAGTCCCTAAAGTTGAGAGAGAAAAGAGAACTTTTATTAATCATGAAAAATAGAAATCTTAGTGTCATTAGGTTCTTCTTAAAGAAAATAGTTCAATAAAGGAATTCTGATGTTTAAATCGTAATGAAAAAAAAGTAGGTTTTGACTTGATTTTGAGATTTTAAGTTCATTAAAGTTTGTATTGAAGGTTGGAACATGGATTATGAAGGTTCCAATAATTTTTTTTAGAGGTGAAAACAAGTTGAAAAATATTTCTTAGCGATTAAAGAACTTGGATCTTGATTTCTATATTACTTGATGTGGTTGAAAATAGCTGCAAGGGATGGATGAAACACCATCTAACACGGGTGAACAACATGATTTATGTTGTGTTTTTTTAAGGCCACATATGTAGGCATGAACTTCTAAGCCTAAACGCACCGATAATTTTTGTTTTTAAAAATCAAGTATGTAAACCTAACCTTACAAGCCCAGACATAACTAGTTTTTATTTTTATTTTTTAAAGACTAAGAATGTGGCATTAGCTTTCAAAGCCCATGCATGCTTGGATCGTCCTTTGAAGTTCAAGTATAGCTAGGTTTTGCTTTCTTGGCTCTTCTCCAATTTCCTTTTTAATTATTTTTTATATATTTTCTCCAAATATAACTATAATGATATTTTAAAAATGATATGATTATACCGTAGTTTTGACATAAAATTATAGTTTTTTATTGTAATGTAAGCAACTACTTTATGAATAATTCTCATGAATATTTTTTGTTAACAAAATAAATACATAAACAAGTAAGAAGAGTTTTAACTAAATAAGAATCTTTAAAAAATCACAAGAAGGTTTTTTGCATTTTAAAGACGTGTGTTCCCTATTTTATCATGAAAATAACTTGATCCATAAATTATGATAAATTTTATATGTAAATAAAACAAAATGCATTATGACTATACACTATAATTTTTTATAATCTACTCCAACATACTCCTAGGTTAAAATAGGCAATTGCACTAGATGAACCTAAAACACGATGCCACTTCAAATTCATGCCCGTTTGACAGTGTCAGGCCTTCAAAATGAACATTTAACTAATGCCCGTCTCATTAAATCTTACCTATTGTTCCTGAAATTTAACTTTTCTCATTTTCTGTTCAATTCTTTGCTAAAGCCAAGTGTCATGCTAGACAATTCAATAATTAGAGCATTTTCAAGAATAAAAAATCACCAAGAAGCTATAAATATATACCGTTGTATGTTGAATAAAGACTTGGAGCTAGACAAGTATACTTTTACCTTTGTTTTGAAAGCTTGTTCCGGTGCATTATACTTTAAAGAGGGTATTTTGGTACATAAGAATATTATATTGGGACTAGTATTGTTGATATGAATTGTAAAACGGGAAATTAGACTAAATTTAGTTTTTTTAACGTTTTAGTGCTTGAAATAAAAAGGAAAGAGAAAACTGCTATAAAAAAGAGAGGAGATCGGTTTGTCGTCTCTCGGCAACAAAATAAGTTGATCTTGTGTCAATTCATCTAGGAGGAGTTTCATCTATCTTATCAACAATAAAATTACCTATCTCAATTACAGACAGGTATATGGATAAATAAAAAAACAAAATTAACTTGTTTATATGATAGAAAGGGGTATTTTGATTCACTAAAAGGTGTCACATTATACTATATATTAAAAAAGGTCATGGTTCAGTTGCTGTAGCTTGTGAGATAAATCACTGTAGAATTATAATAGTATTGCTCAGTTTTCGGGTCAATTCGGTTCTTTTAGTTCATCAGCTTACTGGTTTTTCTATATTTTTTCATAGTAAGATACGAAGAAGCGTCTGTAGCTAGTAGATAAAGTGTTTGTTTCCATACGTAGAAAGCTACGGTTCAAACCTCTATGGCTTCTGATGTTTTTCATGCTTTTTTTTTTTTCTTATTTTTTTCCCTCTAAATCATTTTTATTCCCCACTTATATTTTTTTTTCACTTATATATATATATATATATATATATATATATATATATATATATATATATATATATATATATATATATATTGTTCTTTCTTTTGTTTTTTTTTCACGTCAAATGATTTTTTTTTGCTAACAATTTTATTTTATTTTTTTTTTTTTGTTTGCTCTTTTATTAAAGTTATTAACTTTTTTTTTCTTTGATTGAATTTTTTCCCATTATTAACGCAATAATAATAATAATATTTTTTTTCTTGTTTTCTCTTTTGTTAATGTTTTATATTTTTTTCCTCGGAGTATTTAATAATTTTTATTGTTTTAACAGTAATAGTAATGATATTTTTAGATGTTAAGGCTTCGATGTTCCTAATGTTATAATAAGATGTGTTGATGTGTTTTCATTATAATAAACCTTGCATGTATAGATGTTATACTTTTTTTTTCAATTTTTTCATTTGATTGAAATTGATAATATATTGGGTTTTCATTTCGGCCCTTATATATTTATTTATTTTTTATTTTAATTCCTTTAATTTTTTATTGTTCTTAAACACTCCCTATTTTTGTCCATGTTTATATATATGTGCCTTTAGTTTTGGTTTTTAATTTTTATTATTTTCTCTTTTATTGAGATAAACAAAATTTTTTTTCAAAAATTTTGCTCTTAAATTTTAGTTTGTGTTTATGATCATTTAAAAATTGATATTTTCTTTATTTTTTTTCCTTTGTTTTTTCTTTTGGTTTTTTTTATTAGTTTTTTTTATTATTATTTTCATGTCAAATGATTTTTTTAGCTAATAATTTTTTTTTATTCTTTTATTGAATTTATTTTCCCATTATTCACTAATAATAATAATAATAATAATAATAATAATAATAATAATAATAATAATAATAATAATAATAGTTTTAGTTTTTTTTGCTTCCTCTTTAATTAATGTTTTTGAGTTTTTTTCTCCTCAAAATAATTTAATATTTTTTATTGTTTAAACAATAATAGTAATGATATATTTTAGATGTTAAGCTTTTGATGTTGTTGTTGTTATAATATGGTGTGTTAATGTGTTTCATTATATCAAACCTTGCATGTATAGATGTTATATTTTATTTTTGAACTAGCAAAAATCTATTGATTATTTCAATCCCAACAATTATAAAAAATATTTGCTCTACCCCCAACATAATACGGGCAATTAACTAATGCTCGATCTAAAATACATGGGGCCTCCCATATCTGTTAGTCTTTTTATTTTTTATGATTTTTCATATTAATGCAAATATTGAAATTTCCTCTAAAGTTAAAAAAAACATTGTGAAATATAAAAACTCCCCCTTAAGACTAGTTCTAATTTTTTTTTGACTTCCAAGGTGATGAGATTAGCCAAACACCACTCGTAGACATGTCATGGACTTATTGATGGTGCCAAATAGACCTATTACAAGAGTTGGGATAAACAGACTTGAAGATACATTGAATGAATATTTTGATCATTTTACTATATTTTTTTTTCTTTTTTTATTTTCTATATTTATAAAAATATCAAATTGTCTCTACACTGATCATTTAATCACAAAAAGTCCTTTGAGAAAATATAAAAAAAAATCCTTTGAGTTTAACAAATAAACTTGCAAATGTACTATAGTAAAGAAAAATTATTATCATGTTTTCTAATAAACAAGACTTAAAATGATATTTTGTTAAGTAATGATGACTAATGCGAGTTGTGAAAACATGTCAATATTTTCAATAATCAATTTAATTTTTAGGGTTTCGAATGGTAAAACATAATTGTATTATTTAGTGAAAAAATATCAAAATTTGCAATGTTTTTCCTTGATTTGTCGGGTCTTGTTAAGAATTAAACGAGGTGATAATAGGATACAAGGAATTCCAGTGAATACGAGAACTTAAAACATCCACGACGTGGATGTGCCATGTGTCATGAAAAATAAAGCCATGATTCTAAATATATTTCCATTTATAAAGACAGCGTGTTATTACAAGATTTATTGTGAAACAAAATAGAATATAAATATATGACATAAAGTGAATTTATAAAGACTATTTAAGCTCCATGGATATGGTAACAATAATGTTTGACAAATTGTTACCATTACCGATACCATTGTAAATAATAATGCTACAAAGAAATCTTGATCTATTCCATATAAATAACTCCACAAAAGGTTTTAACCTCCACCACACCCACCACACCCACCCCCCCACCACAACCACCCCCACCATCTCCACCACAACCACCTCCACCACAACCACCCCCACCATCTCCACCACAACCACCTCCACCAAGGCCCCCCTGACCATGGCGTCTACTTCCGCCTGAGTTACTATCACCACAAGCGAATATGACCATGGAAATAATGGACAAAGAAACAACAATCATACATAACAACAGAAAAGCCTCAGAGGAACCAAGCAGGAAACCTGCTTCTGAATGGACACTACCTTCATGAACTACGAACTCCCTCGCCATCTTGATTTCCTAAGGTATACACTCCCTCCTACCACAAGGCTTGCGATGGCTCTAAAATGGTTGTCATTGAAACCATTTATGTAAAAAGTGGTTGGGATATTCAATTGCCTTGGCTTAAGGAAGAGGATTACTGGGTGGACTTTTGAAACATTTTATAATTATACTATTATGGTCAAACCTAGTTCCTCATGGCTTCGATTCTTTTTATTACGCAGCTGAAAAAAACTCAAATTTTAAAATATTAAGCATTGTTGCTTCTCAATACCTATGCATAATTCAAGGCATAGTTTTCGTCTAAGAAGAAACACTACTCATCAAGATTCTTTTATATATATAATCAGAGAATTCGAGTCAAGTTGCAGCAACTCAGCTAAATTCTCGAGCTATTATACCTGTTGTCGCGACGGCGATTTTGGGACGCGCTTCGCGCCCCGCCATCTCCCCTTTGATTCGGGGAAGACAACGGCGCGCGGTGAAATGGGGGTGGTTTATAGCCGTAAAATTTACGACTATAATTATAAGGAGTCGCCACCTAGTATTACGGTCACTAGGAAACCTATTGGTCTGCGAGAGTCTTGGGTAAGGGGACTTGTTGTGCAAGGGGAAGACGCATCACCCCCAGTGCACCCTACCTAAGGTAAGCTGCATTGTTTGTTTGATTGTTTTTCTAAGTTAAAATTTTTACACTGCATTTTCAAAAAAAAACATTTTTTTTTTGTCTGCGAGTGTACTTTACAATGTAATTTTACACCGCCGTTACAAGTTTTTTTTTTATCTACGGGTGTACTTTACAACGTAAATTTACACCGTAGTAAAATTTTTTTATCTACGGGTGTACTTTACAATGTAATGTTACGCCGTAGTTAAAATCTTATTTTAATCTATGGATGTATTATACAATGCAATTTTACACCGTAGTAAAAATATTTTTATCTGCGAGAGTACTTTACAATGTAAATTTACACTGCGAAAGCTAAAACAAAATAATTGTTAAATTATTTTTGACATTTTGGCCGACTTCCAACGGATAATCGCAAACTGGTTACGATATCCAATTTTTCATTTTTAAAAAATATGGAAAAAAGATGCAACATATTTTTTTACTGAAAAAATACAATGAGAAAAGCTTTGGAATCCGGCCGTATGCAAAAAAAATACATTTTTTGTATTTTTGGATTTTTTTGTAATAATAATAGTAGTAAAATAAAAATATTTTTTTGTCCATTTGTATTTTTTTTATTTTTTTTATTTTTATTATTATTATTTTTTTGAAGTCAGTTGTCGACCACGATTAGTGTGACGACCCACTCGAGTAGTTTGGGCTTCGACCCTCACGAGCTGGAAGCCCGAAGAGATATGGTGAGTCATGTCGACCACCATGGGGCTGTCGACCCGCCTTTATTGGGTTAGGTGCCCAGGCCACAATGGGGTGGCGACCCGTTCTATCGGGTTGGGCTTCGACCTGGGTGGTAGGCCTAGAAGGTCTGTCGGTGGGCTTCCGGCCTCGATGGTAGGAAGCCCAGAAGGTCTGTCGAGCTGGGCTTCCGACCTCGTGGTACGGAAGCTCAGAAGGGTCAGTCGGTGGGCTTCCAGCCCAGCGTGGGCTGAAGCTCAGAAGGTCTTTTAGGCTGGGCTTCCGACCCTCGTGGGTTGGGAAGCGGAAGGTCTTTGAGTTTGGGCTTCCGACCTCGTGGGCCGGAAGCCCGAAGGTCTTTTAGTTTGGGCTTCGACCTCGTGGGCGGAAGCCCGAAGGTCTTTTGGTTTGGGCTTCCGACCATCGTGGGACTGGAAGCCCGAAGGTTTCGGTGGGCTTCAGGCCATCGTGGGATTTGGAAGCCCAAACGAACTATCTGGGCGAAATGACAGCCCATCATGTCGCTGGCGCAGGGCACGAAGCCCGACCCAAACCACCTAAACCCGACTACCGCATGAACGAGTGGGGACGATCACGTCCCCACTCGCATGCACGGAGCGAGGTTGAAGATGAATGAACAGTAAAAGTGAAATTATGGCGAAAGGTTCACCTGAGGGTATGGTCAGATAGCTGAGGTCGGGGTGGTTGTCCTGGTGGTTGTTTTGCCGTCAACGATGGTCTGTGGTGGCCGGAGGAAGCTTCCGAAGTCGCCGGAGTTTACGTTGCAGCTGCTGTCAGCGTCGTCGGGGCCTCGCCTGAAGGTGCGTTTATGTTTCTGGTGTAGAGAGGAAGTAACCGATGATGATGAGGTGGTTTTAGGGTGGCCGAATGACTGCCAACGGTGGAGAGAGAGAGAGAGAGTGAATCTGCAACTAGAGAGAGAGAGACGCGAAACAGAGAGAGCGAGAGTGAAGCTGACGGAGAAGAAGGTGATCTTTTCCTTCAGTTTCTGAGCATGTTTTTGATGCCAAAAATCGCTATAATTTGCCTAGAATCTCTTCCTCTTCTCTCTATTTTTCCCGTTTTTTTTGGTTTTTTTCCCCCCCTCGGCGTGAACGCAGTGAACGTGTATTTATAGTGAAATTAGGCATGCAGGTTGTGTGTTTGTGGCGTGGCCTCTCGCATTTCTGCGATAAGGCGAGGGCAGAGTGCGAGGGTCGAGGGACCGCCAGCTGCAGCGTTGTTAGATCTCGGTGCGAGAGGGCACGCTGTCGTGTTTCTGCCTCTGTTCAGTGTCGAACAGTCGCAGGAACATGCAATTTTGAAGCTGGGGCAAAGTGCATTTTGGTCCTTAAAACCATAATTGTTCCAATTGCGTCCTTAGTCCATTCTAAACTTTTAATTTGTGCAATTGTATCCTCGTCAAAATTTCAACAGCAACCTTAAATGTGCGCACTTTTTTATTTTGGTCCTTGGTTTTCGATTTGCGCGTTTTAACCCTCAATTGACCGTTAAATTCTCAATTCGTTCAATTTGGTCCCTGATTTCGCATAACTGACTTAAAAATTCAAATCGGTCTCCGAAAATTCCATTCTCATCAATTGAGCCCGAATTAAATTCAAGAAATTGATTTCTCATTGACTAAGCCCCTAATAAAATTAATTTGATCAATTTAAAGTATAATTAAGTCCTTGCACTTAATTAAATCCTTCAATTGGACCTTAAATTAATTCCTGATCATAATTAAATTTTAAATTTGTCGACGATTAAATCGAATCAACCCATAAAAAAATTAATTATGTCATTTAACTTAGTTTTTACACAGATTCATCCAACGATAAATTATTTTTGCCTTAAATCTGTATTTTTCTCTTTTTTTGGAACCAAAGAGATACGATTGGACTCGCGAAAACAACCAAAATTTCCAGATTGATTTTTCTACCCACACTGGCTCCTTTTATTTTATTTTTGTTATTTTTATTTTATTTTGGGGAGTAACCCAAAAATTGGGTTACGACACCTGTACGCATAAACATTTCATGGAAATGTATGGATGGAAGTTTCCTTGTGCTTTCACTCGATATAAACTTTAATGTAGTCAATATGAGTGTGCAAATGAGCTGTCCTGTAATGCTCAGCCCTATCTGAAACTTCTAGGAATATAGTGAAATAACCAAGTCTAGAAGATGAATTATGATAGTGTGTTTGATTGTATGTGAAACATTTTAAATTTCTTTTAGTTTTGAATTTTGTATGTTTTTTATATTTTAATATGTTGATATCAGAAATAAATTCTTAAGAAATAAACAATATATATTATTTATATTATATCAGGGTTTGGAGTATGAATTAAAAGATAATGAATGTAAATTATATTAATATTTTACGTACATACTGTCAGACTTTTATCCGAATAGAAGAATTTTATATTTTTAATCCATAAAAATAACCACGAAATCAAATCAGTTAATTTTGTAGAGTGAGAGAAGCTTTTTTAGTTTTGTGAAAATAAGATGTTTGGATTTTTGTTTTTTTCTCGATAATCATTTCCTTTGACAGATATTAAGCATTTTAAGTCGTCCAATAATTAAAATAACTAAGTTGATGTTCAATATTATTATTATTGTAAAGCACATCTCCAATAATTTTATATCTGAAAATCACTTAGTTTAATTACACACACACACGTGTGTTTGTATACACACAGACCCGACAACTAGATTAAGAGGCTCTAAATAAGAAAATATAATTAGGAAAAAATTCTATCATATTACTAACACACACCCACTCACACATATACGAACTCTCTCGTCATCTTGATTTCCTTAAGGTCTACACTCCCTCCTACCACAAGGCTTGTGATGGCTCTAAAATGGTTGCTATTAAAACAATTTATATAAAAAATGGTTGGGATACTCAACTGCCTTGGCTTAAGGATGAGGATTACTTGGTGGACTTTTGCAACGTTTTATTATTATACTATCGTGGTCAAACTTAGTTCCTTGTGGTTTATGGCTTCGATTCTTTTTATGACGCAAATGAAAAAAAAATCAAATTTTATAAATTGGAGTAGTAGAAAATGAAAATATCCAGGTTTAATGCCTTTTAAATCAAACATTTGGTATCCAATGGGTCTAGATATTAAGCATTGTTGCTTCTCAATACCTATGCATAATTTAAGGTCTAGTTTTCGGCGAAGAAAAAACATTACTCAAGATTCTTTTATATATATAATCAAAGAATTCCGGTCAGGTTATGCATAACTCAACTAAATTCTCATGCTATTATAACTATACTCATAAACATTTCTCACACAAGAACATGGTAAGTAAGTAGTTTTTATACTAGGCATGACACTAAGAAAAATATATATATATATATATATATACACCTCTTAAACCTAAGATCTTTACAAGTAGATTAATTCCTTAATTTTTATTTTTTCATATTAAGATGTTATCAATTTCTTCTATTATATTTTTTAAATACTTCCTTCAAGGTATCAATTTGAAAGTATTGATTTTGTGGTTTCCTAACCAGTATTTTGATTTAAAGTTTATTCGTATGAATAAAATAATCTTTTAGTATGTTATTGGCTCATATATCAAAATGAATTCTTATTAGAAACAACACTCAAGATCATCTGTTTATTTTTTCATATTGAGATTTTATTATTTTCTTCTATTATATTTGTTAAATACTACCATCAAAATTTCAATCAATGATTAGGCTTACTAGTATAGTTGCTCAAATGAGGATTTGTCTTGATCATAATTTAAGTGTCCGTTTTCAAAAGAGAAAGAGGTCGTCCTTCAACTAACTTGTAGGTTTTTATTATTAAATACACACACTCTTAGTGATCATAAAATTTCGTAGACATAGAAGGGGCTTCCCTTGAAACATTGTAAGATGAAAATGTCTCCAAAATTATGGCATGATGGCAAAGGGCTTGCGATTTGCACAATAGGTCTTGAGTTCAAGTCAAGATGTGCACCCCTTGTAAGAGCCCTGGACAGCTAAAGTTTTACTGGCTTACTTCAGCCCATAATATGCACTTTCAGGAGTTTTCTCGAAAAAGTTATAAGTTCGATTAAATGCAATTAAAAATCTCAATAAACGGTTTATATTATCTCAATAAGAAAAAACATGCCTCACAATAGTCAATCTTGGCATTTTCCAGGAAAATGTATGGAAGTTTCATGTGCTTTCATGAAACTTTGACACTGTCAATAAGAGTGTGTAAATAAAATGCAACCTCAATGAAAATCAATTTAAAAAACAATTTGAATAACATTTCCAAACATGCTCTTTGTAAAAATATATAACGATACTTATTTTTTTTTCAATACATATAGCTGTATATATAGTGTTACATTTGATGAAAAAATTATAACGTAACTATTGTTTAATGTATAATATCAAATCACAGGATCATATCTTCCTTAATTTGGATTTGAAATGTTAATTAAGGATTGCATGATTCTGTCACTACTGCATTTGCTTCTTTCTGCATTTACGTTGATTTTCTCATTGTTCTTTCATTACATAAATTCTTTTGCATTTGTTTCTTACACTGCATATATTTTCTTGCCTTTAATTGTTGATCTTCATCCTTAATTTCATTTATTTCTTTCTGTATTTGTGCTACATATATTCTTTTGCGTTTAATTGTTGATCTTCATCATTGATTGCATTTAATTGCTGATCTTCATCCTTGATTTCAGTTAGCATATTCAGATTCTCTACACGCCCCCTCAATCAGGAGGGTAGGTCACTAAAGCAACAGAGAAACACAAGGAATATGACCAAGGTCGATATTCTGTAAATAAATCAAGGATGAGAGAAACTCTAAAAAAAATGTTCAAACTTTATTCAGTAATTCAAAACATAATTCATCCAAAGGCTTACAACCATATTAACGTAGAAACCTTAGCCTAACCCATGTTGGATAACAAAACGATACTAATTAATAAAATTACCAAAAATGGAAAATTTGAGATAAATGCAGTATTTGAAAAGGCTATAAATCCTGAGTATGTCAGAATTGATGGAAGTCGATTTGGACTTGGAAATCAAGAGTTGTGGCTAAAATAAAACTTTCCTAAAATGGCAAAAACGACGATTTCGGGGCCTAAATGATGGAATTCGATCAAAAACTGGTATGCATTAGCAGCAAAGCTATTATCTTCCTCCAGAAATGGCGAGACGCATCAACTGAGTGAGTTTCGCGTCATTCCGACCTTAGCACCCAAACTGCGAAAATTCTGTTGCCTTTGAATTTCGGATGCTCCCTCTTGAGCATGTATGCCTCTGCCACTTGTTCTACATCAACAGGACATTCAAATTGAGTTGAACTTGTCGAAACTTGTTTAGCGATAATGTTTTAGTAAGAGCATCAACTAATTGATCTTTGCTAAAGATGAATTGAACCACAAGTCCTTTATTGTGCACTTGGTCACGAACAAAATGAAAATCAATTTCAATGTGTTTGGTTCTTGCTTGAAACATAGGATTGGATGTAAGATAGGTAGCCCTAATATTATCACACAATAAAACCCCAAGATTAAAATCCCAAAATCAATGTTAGTAATGCATAAAAAGCTTATATAATTTGGTAACACAGACTTATGAATATGGAAGAACTGAAATTGAATGAAATGTAAGCCTTAGTCTAACACCTAAAGTAGTGTTCATCGAATGAACGCCAAGAGCACATACCTAGAATGCCTTGAAACCGATAAAAGATGTCAAGCCTAGAATTGCCTTTTTAGGCCTAAGACTTATATATTGCTAACTTCTATAAACCACATTAATGATTATCAAAATGATTACAACAACATACATTGAACATAAACAAAGAAAATCAAAATTATTTCCAAACTATATTATCAGCTAAATACAAAGCATGTTTAACCAACTTAGAATTTAAAATATAATAGTCCATTTTCTAACACTAAGCATAGCTCATATGGGAAAACAATATGCACAAACTAATAATAATAAATTGTTACAAAGAACAAGATCTAAACTAAGTAACTATGGCATACAAAAACTAAGAATTAAAAATATTAAAAATTTACATTGAAACAGAGAACTAAATCAATTAGGAAGACCATATGGACTCCATCTTTAATGTTTTCAAAAGACACACCTTCTCAATTTTGCCTCTTTTTTGAATTAAATGCCTTCTCCAAAACCAAACTTTAATCCAATAATCTTTTTTTATACTCTACTATTTACCTACCTTTTATATGACAAACTAGAGGAGGTTCTAGATGAATTTGCTAGCATTTTAACAAACTAAAATCTTGCTGGTTTTACACAAGATTCTTTGTTATAGATTAAAACAGTTTTGTAACAATCTTAAGATCAAAGGGACATGTTTTTAGCTTTTTGATCTTGAGGAATGGTTTTTCATTCTTGATAAGAGTCATCTAAATGATTTTTAAGTGTGAACATGTGAGGTGGTTATGTGTTTTTATAGGTGAGTGTCTTAGTTAAGACCAGCTGAGTTGATCATTTTTATCACCTCGTCGAAGTAGCTCCGACGTCATCATGGTCTGATTGCACTCGGGTTTAGTAGAAGGGTTGCACACCTTTTTATTGGATATTTACTCACTTCATTTGGAGGTCTATAGTTTCACATTTAATTGCTTAAAGATGTGAACCTGATTAACATTTTCTTGAATATTCAGTGAAGGTTAATCAAGGACAAGATGTTGAGACAATTAATAGGGAATGTGAGACACTTTCATATGATTTCAAGGTATTAGGGTTATAATGGGTGTTTGTGAGATCAATGATGGTGGTTTCAACCTCTAAGGTGGTCGTAAATATTGTATTTGACCGCTTGAAGATGCCTTTTTGATCAACCAAAATCAAAGAAAAAGGTTAATGTGAAACAATGTTGTTTTGACTAATCCCTCAAAAATAGGTTTTTTGATTAGGGATTTATCATTTTTTATTGCACATTTACTCTTCCAATTTCTTTAATTCTATCCTTAATCTCTTAAACTTTTAATTTCTTGGACTTTTTATCACTTGTTTGGTTAAAATTCAAAATTGGTGTTTGGTTATCCCGATAAATACTTGGAACATTCAGTTGGGTTTTTTGAATCAAACCAGCAAATCTTGGGTTAGAATCATTCTCGTGACAGGATTTTTTTTTTATACTAAACATTCAAATGTGAATATCTTAAGATTATAATATCCAAATTAGGCAATTCAAAGCCCCAAATTCATTTACCCATATCGGATTACAACTTTCATTAAGGACCCAAAGTGAGAAAAAATAGTTTTGATGGACAAAATCTACTCACAATCTGCATGGTCAAAACTGTTTTGAAAAAAAAGATTTTCGTGGCACAATAAAATCAATTTTTTATTGCAAATTCTAAGGGATTTATCTACCCTTAAACCTATATAAAGAAAGAATGAATTGAGCTTTATGAAAACTACTAATTGCTCGAAGAATCCTGACAATTTTGAGAGCAAAGGATGAGGATAAGAAAAACAGAAAACAAAAACGATAGCATTCGAAAAAAACATTTTTACTCTCTACTTTTTTCCATCGTCTTGTAATCATGTGCTAAACTCTTGCATTTAGTACCAAAAGGGTGTACGCAATTTTCAGTACATGGTTTTCAGCCTCTAAGGTGGTCGTAAATATTGTATTTGACCGCTTGAAGATGCCTTTTTGTTCAACCAAAATCAAAGAAAAAAGTGTATAGTAATTGTGAAACAATGTTGTTTTGACTAATCCCTAAAAAATATGTTTTTTTGATTAGGGATTTATCATTTTTTATTGCACCTTTACTCTTCCAATATATTTAATTCTATCCTTAATCACTCTTACACTTTTAATTGCTTGGAGTTTTATCACTTGTTGAAATTCAATTTCATCCCTTGATTTGAAATTCAATTCCACTTTAGTTCTTTGTTTTTCATTTGACCAATTAAGTAATTGATTGATCAGTAATCTTTTTTTTTTAATTGTATCATTAATGTCGTTTAAGTCATGCACCTTTTATGGATTAGCAGAATTGTTCAATAAAATCATTAATTGTTTATCAAACTTTGGATTTTATTATGCAATTAAAATCCCTAATTCCAAAAATTATCTTTGTAAAGTTCAATTTTCATCCCACAAACTTTGATTATTTTTTTTAATTAACACCACAAATTCTCTAAAAACTATTTTATTTTGCAATTAGACTTTTGTTGCTGATAAAATCAGATCATCTTTTGTTAGGGTAACAATAAGTTGCCCTGTATGCGTGAAGGTGGTCCACTAGTTGGCAAATCCATAACACACTCCAACATGTTTTTTTTTATAATATTTAATATATGATTAGTTACAATAATATTTAGGAGTAACATTCAAATTTACAATATAAATTGAAAAAAAACTTTTATCTAATAATTATGTTGATTTTGTCTTCAAGGCAACAAAGTTATTTCACTATTTTGTAAAAACAATTGAAAAGGCCAAAAAAAACCTTAGTAAAAGGCATTATTTTTTTTATTGTATAGTAAATCAATAATTTTACTAAGCATAGAAAAAAACAATTGCTAACCTAAACTTAAAAATCCTGTTAAAGACAATTGTATCATGGTGAAAAGACTATTTTGTCTTCAATGTCTAGTTGAAAGTTTTTTAAATCAATGATAACTTCATCAAATTATTATTCCAGTAAATAGTGGTTTATTCATAGAGTTAAAGTAGTTTCCATTATAGCCTTATGTTTTTGTTAGCTATAGGGAAGATATTTTTTTAATTATAAATTATATTATAATTCTTAAGTAAAGTAGTATACCCTTTTCAATGATAATTGTCGCGATGATGATTTTTTTGTGTTTCGTGCCCCGCCATCCCCGGATTGGGGAGACAACGAAACGCGGTGAAAAGGAGGAGTGTTTTATAGTTGTAAATTATTAGGAGTCGCCACCTAGTATTAAGGTCACTAGGAAGCTATTGGTCTGCAAGAGTCTTGGGTAAGGGGACTTGTTTTGCAAGGAGAAGACGCATCACCCACAGTGCACCCTATCTAAGGTAAGCTGCATTGTTGTTTGATTATTTTTCCTAATTTTAATTTTTTTACACTGTATTTTCAAAAAAAAATTATTATGTCCGCGAGTGTACTTTAAAATATAATTTTACACCGCAATAAAAGAAAACCATTTTTTAGTATTTGCAACTGTACTTTACAATGTAAATTTACACCGAGATAGCTAAAACAAAAATAATTTTTAATTTTTTGATATTTTGGCCAAATTCCAATGAATAACCATAAACCGGTTATGATATCTAATTTTCGTTTCAAAATATGAGAAAGATGCAACATATTTTTTTTACAAAAGATATACATGGAAAAATCTTGGAATTCAGTCGTATGCACGAAAACAACACATTTTTTTTAAAGTAATTTAAAAAAAAAAACAGGTTGGGCCTGACCCAACTATGGTAGACATGGGCTGCTGGGTTGGGCCGGGAGCAATCCAGTCCACCCAAACAAACAGAATATATATATACACACACACACACGCTGCATGAATCATGTGAACAATAAAATGGTTGTTAGCCAACCACCATGAGAGGCTCACCTGTGACTATCGCCGGGTAAATGAGGTCGAGGTGGTTCTCTCTATCGTAATGGCTTCGAAAATAGTGGGCCATGGTGGCTGGGAGGAATGTTTGAAATGATAGGTCTACTGTCGATGCACGTGGGAAGGAGAGAAAGAGGGCAACTGCTGCGTGGCTTGCTGTTGCCGACATCGAGGAGGAAGGCTAAGCTGTTTCAGGTGATGCCTCTGGCGTGGGGAGAATTCGTCGTTGCCGAGGGAAAAGTTGTTCCCTAGGGGCTAGCTATCGCGGTTGTGGCTGCTGTTGGTTGTGGCCTGCACACTGTCGAGGGAGACGAGAGAGAGAGAGAGAACTGCAGGGGAAAGGAGGGGGAGAGAGAGAGAGACTGTTGCTACTGTCGTGTGCAAGTCACATCGTCATCCCCGTTGTCCCTGTCAGTGTGTTTGTTTTTTTTCAGTCTTTCCCCTCAGTCTTTATTCAATCGTCTGTTAACACGATCGTCCCCCAGTAAAAAAAAAATTCCCCAATACGTAAATGCCCCCCTTTTGTCTGTGCATGCATGGCTATTATGTGCATGCTTGGAGTTGATGTTTGGGAATGGGGTGTTGTGGTGGAGGTTGTAGGTTATGGGTTGAAGGCATGGCTACAACATGGGTTCCGACATGGTGTAACATGGTTGCTGGTGATGCTTGATAATTTTTTTTAATAAAATAAAATGGACTGATAAAAATGGGTGGTTAAAAAAAGAGTTTTTTCAACGGGAAGAAGCGATGTTTTTATCTTCAATTTTGGCTTCCGATTTCACCTAAAAAATTTCATCACCGAAAATTTTGATCTTCTCAATTTAACCCAGATTAGGCTTCCAAACTTAATTTCTCACCAATTAATCCCTTAATAAAATTAATTTAACCTATTTAAAGTATAATTAAGCCCTTGCGCTTAATTAAATCCTTCAATTGGGTTCTTGATTAATTCCAAAGCAATTACACTTTAAATTGGCCGACGATTAAATTAAATTGGCCCTTAAAAATATAATTATGTCTTTCGACTTAAGTTTTACGTAGATATATCCAATAATAAATTATTTTAGTCTTGAATCTGCATTTTCCTTCATTTATGGGCAAACAAAGAGGTACGACCAGGCTTTCGAAAATGTCCAAAATTTCCAACTTGATTTTTCTGTTGACACCAGTCCCTTTTATTTTATTTTTTTGTTATTTTTTTTGGTATGGTTTTGGGAATAACCCATAAATCGGGTTAAGACAATAATAATTATTGTTTTTTCTATATTTATAATTTCATTATTAGTTGAAGAAGAAGAAAACATGAGAAATATGATAAATAGAAAAAACGTATAATCTTGTTTATATAAAAATGATGTGTCATTACAAATTTAATCATTGTAAAGTGAAAAAATGATATAAATATATGACAATATCATAATCATTCATTTACATTAAATGATATAATTTATTCCAAACAATTTATACCTCGACCACAAACACCACGTCCCCATCCTTGTCATCCTCCTCCATTTCCACCTCCTCCTCCTCCATCTTCTCAACCACCATAACCATCTCCTCCTCCATAACCTCCACCACCATAACCATCTCCTCCTCCATAACCTCCACCACCATAGCCATCTCCTCCTCCATAACCTCCACCACCATAACCATCTCCTCCTCCATAACCTCCACCACCATAGCCATCTCCTCCTCCACTACCTCCACCATAGCAATCTCCTCCACCATAACCATCTCCTCCTCCACCTCCTCCACCATAACCATCTCCTCCTCCACCTCCTCCACCATAGCCAACTCCTCCTCCACCATAACCATCTCCTCCTACATAACCATTTCCTCCATCATAACCATCTCCTCCTCCACCACCTCCACCACCTCCACAAGCAAAACAACCATCTCCTCCTCCACCACCACCACCACCACCATCAACACAAGCGAATATAACCATGGAAATAATTGACACAGAAGCAACAATCATGCATAATAACAGAAAAGCCTCAGAGGAATCAAGCAGGAAACCTGCTTCTGAATGGACACTTACTTCATGAACTATGAACTCTCTCACCATCTTGATATCCTAAGATATGCACTCCTATCTCAAGGCTTGCTATTGCTCTAATATGGTTGTTATTAAACCATTTATATAAGAACTTGTTGGAATTTTCAAATGCCTTTTGCTTAAGGAAGTGGATTATTTCGTGGACTTTTGAAACGGCTTTTTTTTATTATTATTATTATGACACAAATGGAGAGAAAAAACAAATTTCAAGTAGTAGAAAATGCAAATATCCAGGTTGAACGACTTCTATATATTTAATGTTTATCATGAATCATTATATATTTAATCTTTATCATGAATCATATACTCTAAGTTTCCGTTTTCAAAAGGGAAAGTGGCCTTCATTATACTAACTTTTAGTGGTTTTTTTTAGAATAATACAAACACTTAGTGTTCGTAAGATTTCTGAAACGTCCAAGGGGATTCCCTTGACACGTTGTAAGATGAAAATTTGATTCAATGCAATTAATAAGAAAGCAACATGCCTCGCAATAGTCGCCTGTATATCCTCGCAAATCAATTTTGGCACATTCCGTGGATAAAATAAGGAGAGGTTTGATTGTATGTGAAACATTTTGAATTGTTCGTACTTCTTTTAGCTGTGAATTTTTTTTATGTTTTTTTTTTAAATTTTGATATCAAAAATAAATTTAATATATATATATATATATATATATATATTATTTCAATATATTTTTAAATAAAAAATAATTTAAAATAACATATACTAAAACTCTTAACCAAGCTCTGAAAATTATTTCCAAAACCCTGTAGCCCAAGGTTTGTTCCATGCCTTTGAGAATTTCTGGAAGGGCTACCCACGGGGTAATAGCCTACAGTTCTAGTTCTCAGCTCTTATATATACTAATTTATTAGTCCTATTCTTTCTTCTGTCTGCTCGATGGTTTATCATGTATCAGTGGTCGCAATATGAATTAAGAAATAATGAATGTAAATTATATTAATATTCTGCGTACATACTGTAAGCAATTAATCCGAATTGAAGAATTTAATTTTTTAATCTGTAAAAATAATATTTTGTTACCACAAAATCAAATCAGTTTGAAAGATTCTAAAATAAGAAAATAGAATTTGAAAAATAATCCATCAAAATATTTTACAGCATATTTTTAGGACAAAAATGCTTGATCTTGCTAATACTAGTTTGAAAAAAAGATATTTTGCCTTTAAATCAAAGAAACATACATTACAGTTAATAATAACACTTTGAAGGATTTTTTTTTGTTTAGAAGAAAACAAGGGTTTGTCAAACGAAAACCAGTTTTCTGGATAAATAGTTAAATTTATTCTTATATAATTGAACAAATCTTTAATATATCGTAATTTTCAATTCTATCTATTATGACTGAATTCTCTACTTAGTTAAGGGCAGTAAATTCCTCCTTCCCTTATATGGTATCCAATCAAAAGATTTTTACAATAACTTTTATATACCTATACACGTGAAAAATTAACATTAACAATTAATAATTAATCAAATAATCTTAAATATTATATATGTTTCTACATTGCACAACTAATGAGGTTAAAATTTATTTATCAAGCTTGAAGGCAAGTTGATATCTTGGATATTGGATTAATTTTCTTGTTATGATGATCTAAATTGTTCTTCCCTGTCAAAGTAGATAATAAACAATACTTTATACCAGCAAAACATCATCTCTTATGAATTTAGGAACTCATTGATGCTTAAATGGATATAATTTAAGAGAATTAACAATTATCTTCTAGAGAAGAAATTCAGAATAAATATACAATAAGGAGATGGGGGAAAAAACCCTCATTTTGAGAGATATCTTGGTCCCTTTTGTAGTATCATGAGTCTTAACTTTTTTTTATATTGGGATTGATACCTTGCAAAACCCACATATATTTGGCCTTTGGATGTGCTTAGAGATGATGGGTCTGGCAGCTGGTCAAACCCATATAGAAACAGTGTTTAGTGTTTGACTAAGGCTATAGATGGTTAGTTATTACCCTATCTTTTATTACTCTTTAAAAAAATAATATCCAAGTGAAAAAATATTGATCTATCAATAGCCCCTCAAATATTCATGTATTATATGCAAAGATTTTGAAAGTCTTTGTTAGAAATGGATGAGAAATTTTTTACCTACTTCATAAGATTTTGTGTGTCCCCCAAAACACTATTAGGATTCTTAAGTCTAGATGGCTTATTTTTACAAGAAAGATGTTCCACGAGAAGTGAAATAATTGTTGGTTTTTAATGTAGTATTTGAGTGAGATTCTTGAGATTTGTGATGATATGAAAGATTTTTCATCCGATGATGGGAATGAAGAGGTATTTTCCTTTAAACCCTAGTTGTTCTTGCTTCTCATTTTTCCTTTTCTTTATTTTTCTATGATTTTAAAAAAAGTTCCAACAAAAACACCATAAATCATCTATGCTATAATCTATGAGAAAAACCCACTTCATACATTTTCATTACCAAAACCCTGTTTCCTTATCTTTCTTTAAAATAAACTAAATACACCCAAGAAATGTTTGATTTTATTCTTGAAAAAAAAGGTGTTCTTGTTCTGACAAGGAGTTCAGGTTTCAACTAGAGCCTAAAAGAAGTAGTGGGGAACAAGGGTCAATCAGACTATGTCCCGAGACAAGAAAGAGCGGTACACTAGTAGGGGCGAGAAAAACTTCTCACACGAGTCATTTACCTCCTATTGTTAGAGATACCTAGGAGAGAAGGAGGTTACCCTGGACTTTTAAAGACAACATCCCTAACAATGTATTTGTTGAGGATATAAAATATGTGAATCACCACCAATCAAGAGAGTAAGTGGCCCATATTCCTAACCCTGCCAAGTTTATCACCAATAGAAACTAGGTTCCACCCCTAGTTATTTTGAAATTATTGTCATCATCTATATGTATGCAATAGGGTATTCTTTCCCTCTCAAAATTTTCACGAGGCAGGTGTGTAGTTACTATAAGCGAAGTTCATGCCAATTGCATACCAATGGATGGACAATTCTATCTTATTTTGAAAAGTTTTAGGCTTTTTTAGGCTAATTTTGTAGGCTAAAGCCTATAATCAATGTATTCAAAAATTGCAACCTATTAGTCTCTAACATCGATGGTAGCAATAACATATGTTGACTTTTTTTCAATAAAGAATTGTTGAGAAGCCTTACTTTTCCTATCTTTGTTGAGATATATGAATGCATTAGGGGGGCCATATTTATTTCTTCCAAGGTAAATATTTCATAACGTTAAAACGATGCTGATTTTTCCAAGGTAATTTTGTAATCACACTAAGAAGAGTGAATCTATCCTATCATTCGAAAGTTAAAAAACGTTGTTCCAATAAAAACATGTTAAATCATCTTTGCAATAATCTATGAGGAGAAAAACCCACTTTATACATTTTCATTACTAAAACCTTCTTCCTTATCTTTCTTTTAAATAAACCACATACACCCGAGAAATGTTTGACTTTATTCTTGAAAAAAAAAGGTGTTCTTGTTCTCACAAGGAGTTCAGGTTTCAACAAGAGCCTAAAAGAAGTAGCGGGGAAGAAAGGCCAATCAGACTATGTCCCATGACAAGAAAGAACGATACACTAGTAGGGGGTGAGAAAAAATTCTTACACTAGTCATTTTCCTCACATTGTTAAAGAAACCTAGGAGAGATGGAGGTTTCTGTAGACTTTTAAAGACAAAATCCCCAACAATGTATTTGTTAAGGATATAAAATATGTGAATCAACACCAATCAAGAGAGTACATGGCCTATATTCCTAACAATGTATTTGTCAAGTTTATCACCAATAGACACTAAGTTCCACCCATGGTTATTTTGAAATTAGTGATATCATCTATATCTATGTAATATGGTATTCTTTCTCTCTCAAAACTTCACGAGTGACGTGTTTAGTTAATATAAGCTAAGTTCAAGCCAATTTCATCCCAAAGGTTAAGGGGCTTATGTCCTAGATAGATTGTCGTCATCTTGTTGCTAAGGTAGTGTTTATCCTATCATTTAAGGGATGTGCAATTTTACAAGGGAGACCATGTTAGTCTCTTCCTAGTAATTTGTGCCATAGCACTATGGAGACATTGTTTCCATCTGAGGTTATTGCACAATCTTATTAGGGATAATGAATCCATCCCATCCTTAAAAGATTCAGGGGATTATATCCTAAGAAAATTGCATCTATTTTCATGGTTGAGGCATTGTTTATATCATTTTTAGAGAGATATTTAATTACACTAAGGCCACCATATTAATACCTTCCAATGTAAAGTGTGTCATAACACTTGGGAGATATTGATTCCTTCTAAGATAATTTTGAAGTCCCACTAGAAAGAGTAAATCAATCCTATCATTAGAAGGTTGAAGGGTATGTTCCTTACAAAGCTCTTGAAGAATAGAAAGCATTGTTACTTTGAACAATTTAATTCATATTAAGCCTATGGGAAAGTATAAGGAAGTTCTCCCTAAACTTAGAGCTATAAAATTACTATCTAAACTTCTTTAGCTAATTAAGATTTATCGATGCACCAATAAAGCAAGTGTGTTAGTAGTTATGAAAAGGCCATGACACGTCTCATATTTAAATAGTGCTTTAATGATTTATCTTTGGTAATGATTAGGAATGTTAGTAACTCGGCTCCTAAAAAATATCAATGGTTTTTTTATCACTATCCTACAGACGACACCACTAATGAGGTTCAAAATTACCCAATAGGCTTCAAGGACAAACTGAAATCTTGGATAATGGATTAATCTTATAGTATTGATGATCTTATCCATTTTCCCTAGCCAAAATGGCTAATAAATGATATATGATACCTGCAAAAGATCCTCTCTTATAAATTTAGGAACTCATTAATGCTTAAATAAGTGTCATTTAAGAGAAAAAAAACAATTATCTCTTAAAGAAGAATTCTAATAATAGATGTACAACAAGGAGTAGAAAAAACACACACTCCTCTTACGAGATATCTTAGTCCTTTTGTATACCGTTCTGAACTATGCTCTTTTTAAATAGAAATGGTTAAGTATAAAGAATATATCTATGACTCATTAAGATCAAATATCTCTGACTTGTCAATAAAAAAAATATATTTGTCTTATCAAAGTAAAATACCTTTAACTATTCCAAGTAATCATGGAGCTAAAACTTTTTTGAATTTAAAATGATCATAGGCTCAATGTTTCGTTAAACCTAAAGATAGTAGGCCTGATGAGCTATTTGGTAGCTTGTGCTTGGATAAGCTTAAAGTTTGTGAGTTATGCCCTGTTTTTGGTTACTCTTTTATAAAACAGATCCAAGTAAAAAAGAATATTGTTTCATAAACAACATTCTTTATACATTCATGATTCTCTATTTTCAATATTTATTAGACACACTTTTGCACTTTACCTCTTATAATTTTCAAATGTTATGTTTTGGTAAAAAAACTTTATTTATATCACATTTTAGTCCCTAACAGTTGAGAGAGAAAAGAGAACTTTTTATTAAACATGAAAAATAGAAATCTTAGTTTCAGTAGTTTCTTCTGGAAGAAAATAGTTCAACAGAGGCATCTGATGTTTAAATCATGATGAAAAAAAAGTGGGTTTTGACTTGATTTTGAGATTTTAAGTTCAATAAAGTTTGTGTTGAAGGTTGGAACGTGGGTTATGAAGGTCCGAATAATGTTTGTTGAGGGTTTAAACAAGTTGAAAAATATTTTTTAGGGATTAAAGAACTTGGATCTTGATTTCTAGATTACTTGATGTGATTGAAAGTAGTTGCACATGCAGCACGGGTGAAGAACATGTCATATGTTGTGTTTTTTTTTGTTTTTTTTTAAAGACCAGGAATGTGGCCTTGGCCTTTAAAGCATGCTTGGATCGTTCTTTAAAGTTCAGTTCAAGTATGGGTTTTGCTCTTTTGGTTCTTTCCAATTTTCCTTTTTATTTATTTTTTATATATTAAACGAATTTTTCTTCAAATATAACAATAATGATATTTTAAAAATCATATGATTATGCCATATTTTTTACATAAAATTATAGTTTTTTTATGGTAATGTAAGCAACTACTTTATGAATAATTCCCATGATTATTTCTTGTTAAAAAAAGAAATACATAAACAAGGAATAAGATTTTTAACTAAATAAGAATCTTTAAAAACTCACAAAAAAATACTATTTGTATGATATAATGGTATATCAACAGTTTCTTTTTAAAAAAGATTTTTTGAATTTTAAAGACATGTGTTCCCTATTTTATCATGAAAATAATCTGGTCTATAAATTATGATAAACTTTAAAAGTAAATAAAACAAAACTGAATTTGAATATACACAAAATTTTATCTTTAATAAAAAAACACTATAGTTTTTTTTTTCATTGACTCCAACATATTCCTAGGTTAAATTGAAAATTACACTAGATGAACCTAAAACAAATCCATGCCCATTTGACTGTGTTAGGCCTTCAAAATGAACATTTAACTAATGCCTGCCTCATTAAGTGGGTGTTTGGGGCGGCGGTTCAACATGCGTTGCGTTGAACCGCAGCCCCAAACTCAGGTATTACCAAACGGGCATTCAGAAATTTTCAAATTTTTTCGGTGGGTCCCACCGAAATACATGCGGTTTCGACCGCGATTTGGAAAGCATATTTTTTATGCTTTTCGAAACGAACGCCCTGCGTTCGTTTCACCTGAAAATAAACTGACTTCAACCTTTGCTATAGCAGTCTATTTATATCCTCTCCTCCGTTTTATTCTCTCTGTAAACCTCTGCATCTCTCTCTTCGTTCTTCAACAATGTCTTCCACTTCTCTTCGCATAGGTAACCAATGGATGGCATGTACCTGGAACTAGAGGTTCTCTGTTTTATCTACCAGAAGTTCAATCTTCTCTCCACGGTCCAAAACCTGCAATTCACTAAATGAGCCACTATATTCAACAAAAACCTGTTAATCACTTCGCTGGTTGACGAAAGGTAAATTTTTACCGAAAGCTAAAGTATGAGCAGTCAGTTCAAGAAATCATCAAAGCTCTTTCAGTCAGTTCAAGAACCGAAAGCTAAAGTATGAGTAGTATGCTGCAACCTTCCAGAGCTCCTACCGGCCACCACACAACTCCATTTTCGACGCCACCACGACAGGGACAACCACCTCGGACTCCTCTACCCATCGGTACCGGCCGTTGACCCTCTCGTCACAGTCGGTGAACAGTAATATTAATGGTCAAAGGTGGACGAAAGGTGCAACGCACCGTTTTGTTTTGTGCCTATAATGTCGAATTTGCAACGCACCGTTTTGTTTTCTGCCTGTGTAATGGTCGAATTTGAAACGCACCGTTTTATTTGCATGACAACAACGTGACCCCTGCATGTTTTCAAATAGCCCCTTTTTTCTTTCTTTCAAATACGGTTTTTGTTCTTTTTATTTGTATTTGTTTTGTTTTAGTTTATCAGTGCAATTAATTTTTTTTTCAATTATCATTTTTTTGGTTTTTTTTGCTTGTAATTTTTTTCCTCATTTTTTAAATTGTTCTTTCAATTTAAATATATTCTTAGTTGCACCCCTCAATATTTTATATTATTTTTTATTTTTTCAATTACATCTTTCAATATTTCATATCATTTTCTAAATTAAATCATTTATTCAATTGCATCCCTCGATATCCTCAATTATTTTTTTATCGGTACTTTTTTTTCTAATCCTGTTAATAATTTTTATCGGTAATTTTAGAAAAATATGTCTAATTTACTTGAATTATTTCAAATATTTTGTTATTATAATTATTAATAAATCTATGAAATTATTCCAACAAAATATTTATATATATGTACGTATGTATATGTGTGTGTGTTTACATGTGTATTTTTAATTAATTTCATAAGTTGACAACAATTTGAAAAACATGGTAACCAAACACACAAAACTGCTTTTCATTAAACTCAACCTCAACCACAGTTTTAACCAAACACTTAAAAACAGTTCTAAACCGCAGCTAAAAGCGCTTTTCAGAAACCAGCTTTTTTTCAACCTCAACCACAACAGCAACAGCTGTGCCAAACAGGCCCTAAATCTTACCTATTGTTTCTGAAATGTGACTTTGCTCGCTTTCTGTTCGATTCTTTGCTAAACCCAAGTGTCGTGCTATAATTTTTTTTAAAAAAAAATTGAGTCCTAGAAAATGAAAATGTAATTTTTTTGTGAAAAATTGAGTAGCAGAAAATGAAAATATACTGGTTTAATGCCTTTTACACCAAACATTTGGTATCTAATGGGTCTCTATATTTAAGCATTGTTGCTTCTCGATACCTATGCATAATTCAAGGTCTAGTTTTCGGCGAAGAAGAAACAACACTTGAATTTTTTATTTTATTTTTTCGTTTTGATATTGAGATGTTATCATTTTCATTTATTATATTTGTTAAATCATACCTTTAGAATTTAAATCAATGATTAGGCTAACTAGTACAGTTGTTTAAAAGAAGGTTTGCCATGAATCATAATTTAAGTTTCTGTTTTCAAGAGAGAGACTGACCTGTAGGATTTTAAAAATAAAAATAAAAACAATACTTATTAGAGTTCTTGAAATTTTGAGACGTAGAGAAGCATTTGTAATTTTATAAATTATTAAAAAAAAATTTTTAAAAAAAAATAAAGAATAAATTAAAATGAAAAATGCAGAGGTTGATCTGAATTTCCATAGTGACCGATGTTGAGTTCAAGGAGAGGGAGAAGAAGGAAAACAAAAAAAATGGTTGTAAGCATCAAGTCAAAGGTATGTTTAGCGCACGCATCACCTTATCATGGAGGGTTTACCGAGAGTCCGAGACAATTCAAACACCATCATGGAAGGCGACGTTTGATAACTTTGTCGCAAGGCTCCTCCAATGGCGTCAAGGTTTGAGAGTCAGCCTAGTTATTTGGTTGGGGTTCATAGGGAACTCAGATATTATGTTCTTTCGTAAAGGTTCAAAGGGTAAAAGACTATTTATGATTATGATAGATATTAGCACCCTTAACATGTTATACTTGAGGTAAGTTGTTTTGTGTGGTTTTAATGTGGTTTAAGGATTTTGTTGCTTCCTAGCAGGTATTTTTATTTAAAGTTTATTCGTATGAATAAAATTGACTTTTGAATATGTTATTGGCTTGTGTATGAAAATGAATTCTTATATAGATCAACTCATGTAGGGACTCTAACAAAGTTCATCTATCTCGGATAAAGGATCTTTTGTATAGTGTAATAAAATACTCCCAATTAAAATTGATGAATATTTTGGATATCTCTCAGATTTTTTCAGATATATTAATGATATTGTAAATACTTATATTTATATCAGAGTATTTACTTTTAATTCTCATGACACGCGATACAATTGATTGATTATTTTTGAAATATTAGCCAAAATTCTAAGATATTTAATAAACTTGATATAAAAATCTCAAGACATATGCAAAAGCACGTCCAATGCTTGATATGGCCTTTATTAAAAACAAAACTTATTTTAGATTAAAACATGAATTTATTTGTTGATATGTTTGGTTGTATGCAACACATAAAAAAACCATTAAAGAAAACAATTTTATTATTTTTCATATTTTTATAATTTTTTTTATGGGCATGGTTGGTAAAATAATTTTATGTTAAAACAAAAACTATCCAAATAAACTTGAGAGGGTATTTTCCAAACACGCCTTTAATCTCCATAAAACTAAATAGGAAAATGATCAAATCAAATCAAACCTGGTTAACTCAACTAGGCTACTCTGACTAAGTCAACTTAAGCATTTGACTTGACTAGTTGACTCATAAAAAAACAAACTAAGAACCAAAATAAATTTAACTTGAAGAAAACACAAAAACTTATTTTTTTTAATTAAAACAAATAAATCAAACAAAATAAAAAACACAAAGAACATTCATCACGAATACCAAAAACTTAAATGCTAAATTAGATTAGTTTTTTGAGCAAATAAAAACATGGAAATCTTTGTGATTGCATTTACATCGAGAATCAAAGGTTGATTGACTTTAATTTGCATCCAAACTCCATGATTTGGCAAAAAAGGGTTTTGTACTACAATAAACCCCAAGATTAAAATCCCAAAATCAATATTATTAATGCATAAAAAACTTAGAATACGAATATGGAAGAACTAAAATTGAACAAAGTGAAAGCCTAAGTCTAACACCTAAAGTAGTGTTCATCGAATGAACGCCAAGAACACATACCTAGAATGCCTAGAAACCCAAAAATTTGTCATGTAAACACCCAAGAAAAAAATATAAATATATATATATATATATATATATATATATATTAAGGTTGACTTAGTTTGTCGTTGCCGATTTCATGACGGGGCAGAAAATCGTAATGGGATACGACCAACGTCAATATTCCGTAATTAATTTGCAACGAGTTGAACTTACAAAAACTCAAGGAATAAATTAAAAGATGAATAAACAAGTTGGGAGAGGGGTGAAATTGAATAAATGAAATGTTTATGATTTAAATTATAAGAAGAGAAGTGGTGGGGTAAAAAGAAAACATTTAAAGATTTTGGGGGGCCTTAATGCAATAAGAGAAATTGAGGAGTATAAATACCCCTCTTTTTCTCATTTCCAGCAATGGTGAGGGAGAAAGAGAAGGAGATTGTGGGATTTTCTTGCTAAATTAAGGAAGAATTTCGAAATAAAGTGAGATTGAGGGTTACTAAAACTTCAAACATCAAAAAATCCAAGGATTGGGAGCATTATTGGAAAAAGAAAGTGGAAGAAAAGAAGGAGTGTTTTGGCCGACACTTGAAGGAAGAAAGAGAGGAGAGGAGGATATTTTAATTCCACAAGCTATTAGGATCTTGAACCCCTCTTGGTATGGTGTTTCTTTTATGCATTTAAATAGATTCTTTACTTTATTACTTTATGGCTAAGATGCATGACTTTTCTTTATGAATTTTGGGTTAAGGTTCTTGAATAAAATTTGGGGGAAATGTGAAATTGTGTATAATTGATGGATGTGGCATGAAATAGGATGTGAATGTTGTGTAATGAATGGTTGAGCATGAAAAGAATGAGGGAAGTCTTGTTTCCCAAGGCCAATTTTCGGCCAAATGCATGTGTAGCAGAAATTAACAACTGGACAGATTCATGTTGTGACTTTGGGAGAGAATTTGAGTGGTAAAACAAAGGAATTAGGGTCGTGTTCCTTCATAGGAGCTGTAGTTCTGGATGTCTACTATCCAAGGAAACTTGTTTCACTTGATTTGGAATTTTATAACTCTAGTTAAGGGCCACCAAAACGTGACTGTGCAGGATGGATTCTGCAGAATCAGCAGGTCTGTCAAATTTGAGATGCATTTAGTAAATCTTGGGGACAGAACTGGGTTCTATTCCCTTCATAAGAGTTGTATCCCTATATGTTATCTTTCTAACAAGATAAATTTTGTACAAAACGGAGTTCTATAACTCCAGTTATGGGGAAAAATCTGGGCAGAGGTCGAAATCCAACCTCTGCTGACAGTTTGAAAAAAAAAAGGGAAAAGAGGTGGGAGGTCGCAAAACGATGTAGTGAGATGCATTAAAGGAAAAAGAAACAAGTTATGTTTGAAAATGGGTGTTTATAATGATATTTTTAATGTCAAAGTTATAAAAGAATAACAAATGTAAAGGCATATTAAATTGTTTCGGTGGGGTTGTTACAACGTGTATGGTGTGCGTTTGTTGCCAAATTGATGTGTATTTTGCTAAGAATTGCATGAGTTTTTCGGCTGAAATTATTGAAGGATTTTGTATGCCGAAATAAATGATTTCAGTTGTGAGTTTTTGGCTGGAAATTCATGTGTTTATATGCTGAAAATTCATGTGTTTAGGTGCTGGAAAATATGTGTGTGTTGGCTGGAAATTCATGTGTTTATAGGCTGAAAATTCATGTGTTTAGGTGCTGGAAAATATGTGTGTGTTGGCTGGAAATTCATGTGTTTATAGGCTGAAAATTCATGTGATATGTGCTGGAAATTCATGTATATATAGGCTGAGATGCATGTTGTTTTTATGCTGGAATTGATGTATATTTGGCTGAAACTTGTTGAAAGATTTCGAGTAAAAATATATGGGTTCAACTTGTGAATTATGATGGAAGATTTTGTGTGTTGCACTGAAAATCTATGCTGAAATTCATGGGTATTTTTCTAAAAATTTGCATGTGTGTTTGGACTGGAATTCGGTTGAAGAATTGTGTGCCGAATTGTATATTTTGCGGCATATGAAAATATAAACTTTTGAAATGAGTACAGTAACGGATGTAGGCCGAAAATGCAAGTGTACTGATTATGACCCTTGATGTCGCAGGTGGTGCGGCTGGGATAGGATCATTGTCACGACAAGCACAACCCACTAGCGGAACAGGTAAGCGAACCTTACATTCTTTTTCTTTCGTTATATAAGGAATAACTGTGATGTGAATATTGCCCTATTGTGATGGAGTTAATCATAAACAGGAAAATATTGAATGTCGATAAAAGATTGATTAGCTTCGGCTAATGGCATCCGAAGGGATGGCCGGGATAAAAGAATGATTAGCTTCGGCTAATGGCATCCGAAGGGATGGCCGGGATAAAAGATTGATTAGCTTCGGCTAATGGCATCCGAAGGATGGCCGGGTCAAACTAATGATTTGCTTTGGCTAATGGCATCCGAAGGATGGCCGGGTCAAACTAAGGATTAGCTTCGGCAAATGGCATCCGAAGGGATGGCCGGGATAAGGATTTATTAACTTTGGCTAATGACACCCGAAGGGATGGCCGAGTCTAAGATTGTAGTTGTTAGGAAAGAATGGTATAATTACAAACATATTAAGCTTCAAGTGTTAGACTGAACGATCATTAATAATATTATTAGCTCTAGGTAATTTCTCTCTTTTAAGTGTTTATACTGTTGCAGAAATGCCACACCCAAGAGACGTCTAAGGAGCCCGTTACATGGGAGCTTACTTTTGCAAAGAATCGTGTAGATGAAATTTTGATCATAATGTATTTTGTATGAAGTAATGTAATGAATGTTTAACTTTCTTTAGACCCTTTTGTATAAATGCTATAATGGCTTATTGTAGGATGGGAATATAAACCATGTCTATGTTATATATTTTAAGTATGATATTGTAAATCATGAAATCATAAGACTATGCCTTATGTTGTGTCATTTTTTAAATTAAAATGTTACTCGTGTAAATGGTGTTAAAATGTTAAGGGGTGATCGGGCCCGTTGATTCTAGGAACCCTGCGTATAGAACAATATATAAAAAAAAAAAATTACCGGGTTGTTACATGTCAAGCCTACAATGACCTTTTTAGGCCTAAAACTTATATATTTTTAGCTTCATCAGCTTAAATACTAAATTAGTGATAAAAATGATGATGTCGAAGCTACTCTAATGAAGTGATAAAAATGATCAACCCAATTAGTCTTAACCACATTAGTGATTACCAAAATGATTGCAAAAACATACATTGAACATAAACAAAGAAAATCATAATTATATTTCCAAACCAAACATATTTTTATTGGTCTCTTTCTCTCTATAGTTGGCACTAGCTTTCTCTATCTCTCTCCTCTAACAACAGCTCCCGTCGTGCACCAGTGGCTGCTCCTTTAGCAGCTCCCATACTTGGTTAAACATTTTTGGGTCCAATGTTCATACTTAGTTATATATTTATTGGTTCAACACCTTTTCTTAATTAAATATTTTTTTATTCTAATTGTGGGGGGGAGAAATTTTTACAGTTACAAGGGAGAAGTTTTGACAATAAAAGGGAAACAACGAGAGAGGAGGATCAATTATGGGGAAAATTTGCAGGAAAAAAAAAGCAAAAGAGACGAGGAGGAAGAAACACTGATAAGGGGAAATTTACAGAAAAAAGCAGAAACACGGTGAAAAAAATGATAGCACAGTGCTGCCAAATAAACACCTATCATCACTCTCACGTCGGTTGCTCCTTCTCTCCCATACAGTGCAATTACAGTTCACTCTCTCCCTCACTCAATCAGTTGTTTTCTCTCTCAAAAACAATCATGTCAGAGCTCTCTCTCTCCTCAAGCAATAGTCAGTCAAACACTTAGCACCACTACCTCATCACTGGCAGCTTCTCCTCCATGGAAGCAACCCAAATGTGGCTTATAACAAGGCAATAAAAGCGGCAGTAATGAAAGAAACGTAAGCTACCTAGCTTCAGGTGCTCTTCCCGACCACCACAAGCCCCTATTTCCAATGCCACCATCACAAACAAAACCATATCGGCCTCCTCTACCCGAAGGTAGTGGCAAGTGAGCCTCCCATCTTCGTCCATATTTTGCAAATTTTCACTGTGAACAGTGGGGGGAGTGAATTAAAGAGAGTGAATTAATTCACTCCCCCCACTGTTCACCTGCATGTGAACAGTGGACATGGTGGCTAGGCTGTAAAGTGTCTAATCGGGCCACCAAGGAGGCCTAGGGCTCCTAGCCCACTTGGGTGGAGAAGCCTAGACCAAAAAAGGGTTGTGTCATTTGACACGATCGAGAAAAAAAAGTAAAAAAGGGTGGTGGGCTGGTCGGCCCACTTAGGTTGGTAGTCCAACCCCAAATGATTGGCCTTTTATGCCAACTAGGGCTGGACACCCAGTCGATAAAAAAATACATAAAAATAAAAAACAAAATTTTCATAAAATATTTTTTAAAAAAAATGTGTTGTTTTCATGTATACGGTCGAATCCCAAAGCTATTCCAAGCATATTTTTCATAAAAAAAACAAATATAACTTATTTCTCAAGTTTTAAAACAAAAATTGGATATCGTAACCAGTTTATGATTATCCGTTGGAATTTGGCCAAAATATAAAACAAATAACAATTATTTTTTTTAACTATCGGGGTGTAAAATTACAGTGTAAAGTACAACTGCATATAGTAAAATTACATTGTAAAATACATCGCAAATAGTAAAAGGTTTTTTTTTGTGGTGTAAAAATATTCAAATTTTAGAATGGTCAGGTTTTTCAATTTCCAATAAGGTAGAGACTCTCACGAAGAGAGATGTGCCTTGAGCTTTAGGAAAGACCAAAGAATAAAAAAACCAAACTCAGAAAAATAAACAAATAGCAATGCAGCTTGCTTAGGTAAGGTGCACTGGGGGTGATGTGTCTTCCCCTTACATAACAAGTCCCCTTACCCATACTCTCGCATACCATTAGGTTTGCTAGTAACCTTAATGCTAGGTGGTGACTCCCAAGAATTATAGTCGTGACATTGCGACTATAAAACCCCTCTTTTCACCATGCATTGTCTCCCCTTCAAAGATGACGGGGTGCGAAGCGTGAAAAAAATATCATCACGACACTAATATTCATACTTAGTCAAATATTTTAGATTCAATGTTCATGCTTAGTTATATATTTATGGGTCCAACATCTATACTTTTTTAATATTTTAGTCTCAAATTGCACAACCTTAACATTTAAAGGTTTTTACTTGTTTCTTGGAATTGAGAATAAACATTTCTTGTCGGTTTCTTTTATCAATCCAGATGTATCTATAATGAATTGTTGAGAATCCCTTACTTTTCCTATCTTTGGAGAGATATATGATTGCATTAGGGGGACCATATCTATTTTTTCCAAGGCAAATTATGTCAAAACGTTAAACGATGTTGATTTTTCCAAGGTAATTTTGTAATCACACTAAGAAGAGTGAATTTACCCTATCATTGTAGGTTAATGGGCTTATGCCCTAGATAGATCGTGGTCCTCCTTGTTTTTATCCCATCATTTAAGAGATGTGCAATTTTACATGGGAGACCATATAAGTCTCTTCCAAGGTAATTTATGCCATAACACGAGGGAGCCATTGATTCCATCTAGGGTAATAGCATAATCTAACTAGGGAGAGTGAATCCATCCCATCCTTAAAAGATTTTGGGAATTATATCCTAGGAAAATTGTATCCATTCTCATAGTTGAGGCATTGTTTATCTCATTTTTAGAGAGATGTGTAATTACACCATGGCGACCATATCAATCCCTTCCAAGTTAAATTGTGCCATAACACTTGGGAGATATTGATTCCTTCTAAGATAATTTTGAAATCGCACTAGGATGATTAAATGAATCCTATCCTTGGAAGGTTAAAGGGTTTTTTTTTATCACTTTACTATAGATGACACCACTAATAAGGTTTAAAATTTCCCGATAGGCTTAAAGGCCACAATAATCTTGGATAATGGATTAATCTTCTAGCCTTGATGATCTAACCATTTTCCTAAGACAAAATGGCTAATGAACAATACATGAAACCTGCAAAAGATCCTTTCTTATAAATTTAAGAACTCACTAATGCTTAAATGAGTATCACTTAAGAGAAAAAAACAATTATCTTTTAGAGAAGAATTCTAACAATAGATATACAATAAGGAGTAGAGAAAAAAAAAAACCCTGCTTATAAGAGATATCTGGTCCTTTTGTATAGCTTCATGAGGCTATGCTCTTTTTAAATAGAAAGGATTAAACTATAAGCAATATATTTATGACTCATCAGGATCAAATATCTCTAACCTGTCAATGAGAAAAATATTTGTGTCTTATTAAAGTAAAATACCTTTAACTTATCCGAGTAATCATGGAGCCCAAAAAAAATTAGAATTTAAAATGATTATAGGCTCAATGTTTGGCTAAACCTATAGATAGTAGGTCTGACGAGCCATTTGGTAGCTCGCTAGACCTATATACGCTTGGGCTCAGTGCTTGGATAAGCTTAAAGATTGTGAGTTATTACCTTGTTTTTTGTTTAAAAAAAACAAGTAAAAAAACAATATTGGTCCATTAACAATTGTCTTTATACATTCACGAGTCTCTATTTTCAATATTTATTGGACATACTTTTTTCACTTTAATTCTTATAATTTCAAGTTTTATGTTCCGGTAAAAAAAACTTTATCGATATCACATTTTAGTCCTTGAGAGTTGAGAGACAAATGAGAACTTTTTATTAATCATGAAAAAAGAAATCTTTGTGTTATTAGGTTTTTTTAAGAAAATAGTTCAATGAAGGCATTTTGATGTTTAAATCATTGTCATAACCCAATTTCTAGGTTATTCCCCAAAATCTACCCAAAAATAACAAAAATAAAATAAAAGGGCTGGTGTTGGTAGAAAAATTAATGTGGAAATTTTGGTTGTTTTCGAGAGTCCGATCGTATCTCTTTTATCTCCAAAACTAGAGGAAAATATAGATTTAAGGCTAAAATAATTTATTATTAGATAAATCTGCGTAAAAATTAAGTAAAAACGCATAATTATATTTTTATGGCTTGATTTTATTTAATCGTCAACCAATTTCAAGTGTAATTATGTTTGGTAATTAATTTAGGGTCCAATCGAAGGATTTAATTAAGCCCAAGGACTTAATTATACTTTAAATTGGTCAAATTAATTTTATTATGGGCTTAATCGATGAAAAATCAAGTTCTTGAGCTTCATTCGGCTTCAATTGAGAAGATTGCAAATTTCAGAGACCGAATTGAATTTTTCCAAGCCAATGGTGCGAATCAGGGGTCAAATTGAAAACAATTGAGAGTTTAATGATCAATTGAGGGTTAAATCGCACAAATCAGAAACCAAGGACAAAACTAAAAAGGGCGTGAAAATCTAAGGTTGGTGTTGAAATTTTGACGATGATACAATTGCATAAATTTAAAAGTTTAAAACCAATTGGGGCTGCAATTAGAACAATTACAAATTGAGGGACCAAATTAGATTTTCACAATCTCCCAAAATCATCACAGACGTGACTGCACTGTTCAATCACCTGAACAGTACAAGCACGCCGCCTGAGCAGTGCACACCACTTAAACAATGCAGAGGCAGCACCCCATCGCTGCACATAATGGGCAGCCAAAGGTTTGCCTCTCTCGCCTATAAAAAGAATGCATGCACCGACGAACGAAGGGCGGGAGAAAAAGATAAGCAAAATATTTACAAGGGACAATTTGTTGAGTGCAGGAAAGAAAGTTTTTACACAGACACAAGGACAAATAGATAATTTGGCAGAAAAAAACGATGCGAACACACTGAAAAATAGACACAAAATTAGCCACCTGTAACAGCCATTTGTCTTCTTCCCCTGCACCGGCGACAATGACAATGACACCTCTTCAGCGGCAGCCAGAAGCGACGATGACAACAACCCCCTCTCTCCCCTTCCTCTAGCAGGGCCTAATAGTTGTAGTCTCTCTCTCTCTAAAACTAGTCATGCTGGCAGCCCTCTCTCTCCTTCAACAACAGTCGATCGACAACCTAACACCACCACCCTCATTATCGACAGCTTCTCCTCCATGAAAGTAGCCCTGCCATGGCCTCCAAGAAGGCAGCAGCAGAAACAGTTGTAGCGACATAGACCAGCCAGGTTTTGACGCCTCCCTTGGCCACCACAGACCACCATATTTGATGCCACCACCACCAGCATAACCACCTCGGCATCCTCTACCTGGCAGTAGTGCCAGGTGAGCCTCCCGTTTCTGTCCATATTTTTCCACTGTTCACTTGCATGTGAACAACGGGACGTGATTTAATTCATGTCCCACTATTCACATGGTGAACAGTGGCATGGTAGTTGGGCTGGACAGTGTCCCAAATGGCCCACCAGGGCTGGGAAGCCCAGACCAAACGGGGGTGGGCCATTTGGCCCACCTGGCCCTGGGAGTCCAGCTCCAAATGATAGGCCTCTCGGCCCATCAAGGCTAGGCAGCCAACCCACCAAAAAAAATATAAAAATATAAAAAATACATAAATGTTTTTTTTTAAATAAATTTAAACAAAAAATGTGTTGTTAATTAAAGTATTCCTGCATCTACAAAATGAAACAATGTTATCGACCATAAAAACACTTAATAATATCTATGTAATAGAATCATATTAGTTTATAACATGTTTCATGCAAACACTTCATAACCTAACTTTACATGTTATGTTTCATCCCAATGCTTCATCATTGTTCAAGAATTGTTATTCATCATATATTGTTATATAATTATGTTGCAGTTCAAAATGCATCAAGTATTCAGCATAAAGGTTCCAGCACAAAACAAAATATCCTAGTTATTAAAAACCATAATATTCAATATTCAATATTTAACATTTATTAAAAAAACTAGTAAGATTTCAAAATAAAAAAAAACATTTTACTTATAGGTCTAACAAGTCAGTTTGTTTAGTTCTCTCCCTTCTCTTGTATGCATCCTTGTCTCCCTATTGTTTTGACACTTGTCCTATTCTTTATCACCACCAATAATATATTGATTCACCTATTTGACATCCAAATCCAATTGAATAAGTCTATTATTAACCTACATAATATGTTGAGGCATATTTGTTAGCAACTTGTTAACAACATCAATCTTCTTTTTCCACTTGCTAGTAAAATTATTAAAGTTGTTTGATAATACTTGTAGTTATTTTATTATAAAAGGGATAAGGGGGTTTGTTTAAGGAATTTTAGGGTAAGAGAAGATAGAAATTTTTAGGATATGATTGTTTTTTACTAACTACAACTTCAAATTTGATAATAGTTACTATTGTGATCTTTCCATACATCATGATTATAGGATACTATAACATAAAAGTATTATGATCATGATAGCAATCCTAAATATAAATCAACCAAAAGGCCAACTCATTTTTTTCTCAATTCTATTTTCTTATATTACATCAATAAAGTGAATGGTAAAATCGATAGGAACATTAGTAACAATAATATACATGAACTAAAATTTCTCAATTTTCAATGAGTCAAAAGTTTGTTAGCATATTTATGTTAATACTTAATAAGGAGGTAACATATTACTTATAGGCAGTTTATACGCTTTGGTAGACCATGTTGGTTATATAAGGCCAATAAATAGATCACTTATTTGAGTCTTAAAAGATGATCTAAAGTAACATGATATGACTTTAATACAAACAAAGTTTGGTTTTAATAGGTAAAGGAATAGTACTGGATTTAGTAATTTTTGAGATTGTGTGTGTATCTAATTTATCAAACTTGCTTGAGTTGACGCCTATTCTATAGGTTGGAGATTTCATTCAAGGTGAAGATATGACAAACAACTTTTTTATAGGGTGCATGATTAGGTCAAACAAGAAATTTTTAATTGTATTACAAGGTAAAAAACATAAGCAAATAACCATAACAAGAAAATTACTTTCAAAATAGGTGGCTTGGTTTAGGTAGTGCTTACTCGTAATAGGTTTTCTATGAGGGAGTATAACAACTTTAGGAGAGGAAAATTAATCTTTGTGAGGTTCTATAAAAGACTAAGAATAATGCTTATTGACTTTATCTTCCTAGTAATTAGAATAGTTATGATGGTTTCAATGTTCCTTGTCTAATAGATGACCAAAACCAGTAACCTAAGAAGAAAAATATAAAAAGGTTTTGCTTAATCATATATGAATTTATTATATTTGGATCATATGGATAGTGTAATAGATATTTATTTAGACTACATGGACAAGTCCAAACCCAACAATAGTTATGGTAATGCCAAATAACCTATTTACTATAAAGACTCATAACTTCATATCTAACTATTGAATTAGACTTAAGTTTTCCAAGGGGAGGCTTTACAAGCTTTGTTTTATAAAAAAAACACAGCCAAAATTGTTATACATTTTAAGCAAACAAGAAAAAAAAGAGTTGTAGAGATGAGTATTTTTTTATAAATATATTTGTCTCTTTTTATTTAGTTATTTCTTTCTAATTCATTTAGAAATATATTTTTTCCTTATATAGTCGAGGATTATAAGTAATATATAGGCAAAATTATTTAATTTGTATTTCAAGATAGGTTAATAAAAATATTATTCCCTTTCTTTATTATTAGAGATTAAAGCATCTAGATTTTTCTTAAGCTATTTTCATTCAACCGTCGCTAGTTTTTCTCCGAATCCCAATCTATCAAGTTTTCAACCACGCCATTATTCCTACTAACCTGCTTCAATTTGATTAATGGGAAGCATGGGGACAAAGGATGGTAGGGTCATGGCACTATTTTGTGAAAAGTGCACGCCATCTATGTCAAAATTATTTCCTAATCTCTTGACGTATCATTATCCGTGGCAAATAATGTGTGGCCATGTTAAGAATCTGGACAAAGTGGAGATGATGATAATGATCTGCAATTTTTTTTATGTTTTTTTTCAAAATTATTTCGAGAAAAGCATAGTCATTCAAAACGTAATTATAATAATTTAAAATTTAAACAATATAACTGAAATCACCTTATAAATACGTTGTTGATTTGTGTTAGGAAAATTAATTTTGCTCAATAGATATGCATGCAAGAGCACCTTTTGTTGCCATTCCCAAACAGGTGTTTTTCATCGTGAAATTCAATAATAATAAAAATAATCTAAACAACACATATCTAAATCTCAAAACTTACAAATCAATCTCCCATAATTTTTTTTTATAAATTTACGAAAGAAAAAGAAAGAAAAACATGGGTGGTAAATTTCATGACGCGAGCTATTTATGTTGTCGGAAAGTGTCACAATTACAGGGGTTAAGAGCACCCCACCATATGCTTTTGCATTATCACTGACAAATATTTTGGTATACAAGGACACACACACAACCCTATTCATTTCTTCTACAGTACTCACAAGTTCATACAGAGCGAAGATCAGCAACCATCACCAGAACCACCCCCTCCCTCCTCCTCCCCTCCCTCTCTCTTGTCCCATGTCACCTTTCAACTAGAAATATATGTGGGTTCTTTGACATTTTGTGAATTGTGGTTAAAAATGGCTGTAGGAGTATAGGACCCACTTGCAAAAGTAGAAATTGTTGTCGTTAAGAATACTACATACTATCCACCCCACCCTGCCCCTTCGATTTGATTTCCTCTCTCTCTCTACAGTTTCTTTTTTCTTTGGTCTTGTGAGTTTCAAGGAAGGCTAGACAACATATAACTGTAGTATATGATCAAAAATTCTGAAAACGCTCACACTATCGGTATATTTTGCTCCCCTTTTAGCCTGGATATGAGTAGGATTCAATTCAAGTACTTTTCTCATTTTGGGTCTCTGTCTTTTTATTTTAACTCTTTCTATAAAATGTTATTAACTTCACTATTGCAATACTACTTTTGTTTTGTGAAGGTGAAAAGTCTGAAGTATTTTTTTGTTTTTGCAGGATTGGCTGCTGTTGAATAGATGATGGAAAGTATGACTTTTTGTGTCATGTGATTCTTTTTTCGATGATTCTGTATTCATGGGAATTGGTTTCTGTAACTGATCTTGAACTCATCAGATTCTATTGTTTCTCCTGATTTTTAATTAGTTTCAGGTGAAGTTCTTTCTGAAACTTATGTTTTACTGTTTTAACATAGCGTAGACAGCTGTGCCATGTGATCTCTGTATGATTGCAAGTTGAAGTTGGGGATCTTTTCCTTGAAGAATTGAAATTTCCTTTTTTTCTGTTGATAGTATTGATGCTGGGGGTGAGATATTAGGGACGAATGATTACATCATAATGAAATTTGGATAAAACTTGTAATCATGGAGAGTGATACTGCATTGCCTATTTATTGTCATGAATTTCGATTTCTCTTGATTGGATTGGGGTCCGTTTCGTTTCCTTGATCTAATTGACATCTTTTTATTCATTTGCTGAGCTTAAATATAGTTGCTCTTTAGCTTGATGCCTGCCATGCTCGGTTGAATTGCTGCCTCTTAATTTAGAAACTCAAAGGCATCTTTGAAGGATGCTCGAAGTTGCTACTACCATTTCAGACGCCTGCTCATTACAGGCCTTTTATTTACCCTGTTAAATAATATGCATTTTTTTCGTCCTCTTGTATTCATTTTCAACCGACTGCTCCAAGAACTTGTAATAATTGTATATTGAATAATGAATGAGTTTGTTGTAACCAATGTCTTAAATACGTACTTCATTTCCTTTCTTATCCCAAGTTCTTTGTGCTGCTCATGAATTATTCAACAGACCAAAATTCACCATCCTGCTACCGAAAAACATTTTGCACTATGGATTGGTGGACCAAGGATCTCGAAGGTTCTAGCAGTAGTTGGCCCTTTTGGGACGAGCCTCCCCGATCAGTGGTAATCACAGTCTTAGTACTTTTATAATTGTTTTCCTTTGTTTATGCATGTCCATGGTATGATGCTAGCCTAGTCTTTCTGGCTGGATCTGGTTTCTTGGATAGATGTCGTGTGAAAAAATGGGATGTTTTATCTTCTTGCATAACTATATACTGACACTTTTCTCATAAAAGTTTGCTCTAAATTGTTTTTCTGACTTAACTGTATGTTATGGACAACTTGAAGCAGGATGATTTATCAAGTTTTGATGAAGGAGAAATTGAATGTGCTATTGCACTTTCCCTTTCTGAAGAAAATCAAAAAGGAAAAAAAGTAATTGGTAAGTTGCAAAGCTGTTAGAACTGATTAGGTTGATACTCCCATTTTTTATTTTAAAACTTATATTAACTGCGCCACATGACTGTTGACCCAATGTTTCAAACAGCTTTGTACAAGATATTAGATAGAAGTACCAAAATGAAGAGAAACAAAATGGTTGTAGTTTAATTAGGTTCTTTTTCATACCATATTTTATTTCATTATCAGGCAATTTAAGCTGAATTTGACAACAAATCATATAAATGATATTTTGTCAATTACGCTTACAGTTTACACAAATAGAAAGATTTCATCACAGACAACATATCATTTTAAAGGTTTCATAAAATGATAATATAGTCCTCGTCATCTTAAAATGAACCATGACTACAAATAACCGTGACTGGTTTCATTCATAAAATTCGTAGTCAGCCAAGACAGAAATATTCATCCTTTCTTATGTATATACTGATGATAGATTGTGTCAGTTATGTGCCCTTGTTGTTATCCAGTTTCACTATTTAATTATCAAGTAAAAAAATGTATTTCAACCAGAGGAAGATAATGAGTCTGAACAGTCAGAGGAATATCAGCCAGAGGAGGATGAGAAGGATGTGACAGCTCAATTAGAAGAAGATGAGCTACTTGCCATAGCTATTCAAGAAAGTTTAATTTTGGAGCCTCCTCCTCGAGCTGGATATGACAGTGGAAATCTAGTCCCTCCTAATCCATTAATCTTTTCATCTGGTAACAGGTAACTGTGGTTGTGGAACAGCCATTTGTGTGCATTAAAATGATGTAACATGCATTCCAATCAGATTTCATAAAGGATAAATATAAATTCTTTCTCTTAAGAGATCCTCTCAGTAAAGTGATTGTTTTGTTGTCATGGTAACCAAAGTGCAGTGACATGAGATAAAACACACCATTAATTTACAAGATCAACTTGTAGAAAATTATGCTGTCTCTATTATGTTAGCCAGACATTTGAGCTTGCATCTTTCTATCAAAGAGACAAAATGAAGTTAGTTAAGAAAACAATGGGGATGCTTTATATCCTTAAAGCATGGAATTGCATGTTAATATCTTTCAGATATGATGTCTCTTGCCTGTTCCTTAAAATGATTTTTGCATACCACAGTTCAGAGACACCATATGGGAATCTGATCTGATTGTTGAAAATTTATTGCTCGTAGGATCTGTGCTGGGTGCAACACTGATATTGGGCATGGACAATTTTTGAGTTGCATCGGCAGTGTTTGGCATCCTGATTGTTTTTGTTGCACTGTTTGCAAGCTTCCAATTACTGATTATGAGGTTTAAACCTGAATCTTATTTTAGTAAATTGATACTTTTGTCTGGAATTGATGGCAGCGATCATGAGTTCTTAACTAATGTGTTTTACAAGAGACTGGTGTAATTTTACTAACCCTCAAATTCATTCTTGTAATAGTTTTCAGTGTCTGGGAATCGTCCGTATCACAAATCCTGTTATAAGGAGCTGAATCATCCAAGATGCGATGTTTGCAACAAATTTGTAAGTTTTTATATGATAGAAACAAAACAATACCTTCTGCTGGTTTAGTATTGTGCTTGTATACATTCAATTGAATGAAGGCTTTGTTGAGTAGATGCACAATGAAGCTAAGCCACTGCAAACCAGATTAATGTAATAGGACTAACTTCATAAACTCTAATAAGTGGGATTATGATAGAGCGAAACCATATAAATTATCAACCCTGCATAATTTTCATTTGACCCATCTTGTTAGCCAAAGAAGAATCAACTTTTGTTGGTAAAGTTGTTGAAGGGTGCCCTTTTTTTGTCAAAATTGGGCTGCTTTTGCTAAATTCAGCAATCCTTTTGCTCAATTATTAGATGTGCTAGCTGTTATCCAAAATAAATAAATGATGATTAGAGAGTCACTGGAATTATCTCTGATATTCTTTCTTTAGCCAAGTACTCTTTCAAACTGAGTAATCACCTATTATTTTGTGCACCTCATCCAGTGAAGAAATAGCCTGATACCAGATATTTTTATTGAAAAAAAGAATAGAGGTACAGTTGAATTTGGGTCTGTAATGTATAAAGAACAAGTGAACAAATTTTGAGGGGTTCATTTAGGCCTTATAGTCTTGCATATTTTGAGATGGAACAGAAACCATCTCGACTATAATAATCTGGGTTAGTGTGCTAGATGCACATATTTCTTTTTCCAGGTAATGAACATTGATAGTAATATCCAAGTAATTTTGTTGTTTAGTTCTCTCCAGCTGCCATTGAAACTCAATTTGCCTGTTGTATTATTTATGAGTGCATTTTTGTTATGCTCATAGGCTGACAGATGCCTTGGCGTGCTGTATCATTGACCAACCTTGTGGGTAGTGTCATGTAACCTTGGATTTGCCAAGTGGTATTGTGATGCATTTTGCTGTGATAAAGTAGCTGGCTACAGTATATTTTTTTATTCTAGCATTTCTGGGGTAATGGGATTTACAGTATGATTTTTTCTCTAATTTTAATCATATATCATCTACAATCAACCAAAAAAAGCACAGAAATAGTTAAATAATTACATTTCCATCATATTGCCTTGATTCATGGTGACCTAAAAATCTTTCTTCCCATTCCCTTTTGTACAGATTCCTACAAATTCAGCTGGGCTAATTGAGTATAGGGCTCATCCTTTCTGGCTACAAAAATATTGTCCCTCACATGAGCGTGATGGCACTCCTCGTTGCTGTAGTTGTGAGAGAATGGAGGTCAGTTGAAAGAATTTGATTCAGCTTTTCTGCAATTCAAAACCGAAGTGAAGGGAGGGGGATAAAAAAGCTTAGAAAGAAAATGTTAATTGTAGTTTTCTGAAAACAGGGTTTGAATTTTATAATAATATTTTTTTTCCATGCCATGCAGCCTAGAGACACTAGATATATATCGCTTGATGATGGCAGGAAGCTGTGTCTAGAGTGTCTAGACTCTGCAATAATGGATACTCATGAATGCCAACCTCTTTACTTTGAAATTCGAGAATTTTATGAAGGTTTAAATATGAAGGTCGAGCAGGAAGTTCCCTTACTTTTGGTTGAGAGACCAGCCCTGAATGAGGCCATGGAAGGAGAAAAGATTGTAAGGCTGATGCATCGAGGCAATCAATAATTTAGCCTTTTGTTTTATTATATTTTTATGGTTTTTATTTTCATTTTTTAAATTTTCATGGTCAGGCTCATCATCACTTACCTGAGACCAGAGGACTCTGCTTGTCAGAAGAACAAACTGTTACCACTGTAATTTCTCTTCTCAAGTCCTACTTAAGCGACTGTTTAATTTCTTAAAGGTGTGTTTATATATTGAAATTGTATATTTATTTGACCCTAATCACCAGGTTTTGAGGAGGCCAAGGATTGGGGCAGGATACCGTTTTGTAGACATGATAACGGAACCTTATAGGCTAAGCCGTAGGAGTGAAGTAACTGCAATTCTCATTCTGTTTGGCCTTCCCAGGTATTATCATCTATTTGTGTTGATCACTCATCAAATTCATCATCATTCATGATATTTGAGAATTTCCATGCATGCATCCCTTACATTCCATACATACAGGTTGTTGACGGGTTCAATTTTGGCGCATGAGATGATGCATGCTTGGCTTCGACTTAAAGGTTTGCCCATCCAATGACATATATGATCTCGTCAAGCATTTCCTTCGTTTTTATTTCTTTATTTATTTCATATGGTCAGCTAAGAAGTACAAATGTTGTTTTTGACAGGTTATCCCAACCTACGTCCAGATGTTGAAGAAGGCATATGCCAGGTCCTGGCTCATATGTGGCTAGATTCTGAGATATATTCAAGTCCAGGAGGTGAAGCTGCTTCATCCGCATCCGCATCCTCATCATCTTCTCCCGCGTCATCAAAGAAAGGGCAGCGATCTGAGTTTGAGAAGAAACTTGGTAAGTTTTTTGAACACCAGATCGAGACAGATGCATCGCCAGCTTATGGAGAAGGTTTCAGGATAGGTAACGAGGCAGTGCTGAAATATGGCCTCAGGAGCACCCTTGACCATATTAAGATGACAGGAAACTTTCCTGTCTGATCTACGGATTGATAGTTATAGCAATAATTGGTATTTTCACTCACAAAGTACCTCACCCCTGCCATATTCAACTTGTACTATCTAAAGTAGAAAACCCACAAAAAGGAATATACCAGGAGACTTTCTTCCTATGTAATAATATTGCCTTTATGCAACTGCTGTAATACTCTTGAAGGTGGCACCACATGGATGGCATTTTATGACAAGCTATTGAATCTCTTCAAAAGATTAGATATATTAGAATGTGTATGCCTCCTCTCTTTTTTACAACATTTCCCTCCTATCCGTTGTTCATTTTGAAGTAGCTTGTTTATATGGTGCGTGACTCAGACAGGCAATTCTACTTCGTACAAGGTAGAATTAAACGGTTGGTTTGTGAAAATTTCCTTTTGTTAAGGGAAGGGTTTCTACAGGCAATATTAATCTTTACTATTTATTTTATTTTTATTTTATTTGGAACAAGGGATATTTTTTTAATCTTTACTGTCTCTCATTTACAAAAAAAAATAAAAAAAATTGTTCTATGACATCCAACTATGATAAGGTGGGCTTTCAATGTACAACTTTTCTCTTCAAGGAGACAACCAAACATTTTGGATTTCAATTCAGTCTGGAATGATCTCTGTAAAGAATCTATGGAGGAATTGAAGAAGCAGACAAAGTTGCATTTTGAAGTAATAAAGTATTTATGTTAATGCAAGATGGAAGGCTTTTGGCATATTATAGTAAAGCTTTGAATTCAAAGCATGCTGGTATGTCTATCTATGAGGGGGGAAAAAAGACTTAGACAATTTTAATGAGATGATGGATTTTTCAAAACTTGGTGAATGAAATAATAGCAAATATATAAATAGAAGTTTAACCCATACTATAGATTTGAAAAAATTAAAATAATGAGATGATGAATTTTCAACGACTCAGTCAATAAATAACAAATATATAAATAGAAGTCTAGAATCATTTAATATTTATTCAACATGTTCATTCATGATAATTGTAGATAGATAAATATATAATTATAGATACATATATACGACATAGCACTAATACTTCTTTATAATAGTATTGAGTACTTATCTTTCACACAGCTAATTTATTTTTTTCTTATCATCAACTCTCGCACAACCAATAAATATTTTATTCGAGGAAACCTCATTCTCTTTATGTATTATTTGTGGGCTCGGGTGAATCAAGTAAAACCTTGGCTATCCTAAAACTCTTTACAATGTGAACATGTTCTGACTCGAAACTAGAACTGCAATACAGATCTTAAATTATTTGCTCACCATTGGGAATAAATTGCTACAAAATGGATTGATTGAATTGTCCCTTTGAATTAGCTACTCTTAAAATATGGATTGACGTGCATGTCTATCTCCTAAATTTGGATCCCAGTCACTTTTATTTTTCCAATTTTTATTTTATTTCCACATGAAAATACTCAAAAATATTATAAAAAAATTAATAAATCCATTTTGAATGAAAACAGTCTTTAATAACTCTAAAAATAAAAATTAAAAACAAAAAATAAAAGTGAAGTTTTCAATGTCAAAATGAAAAGGGATATCTATTTCTTAATCATATTTTTTTAATTACAATAAAAAATTCTATTTTATAAAGTTAGTATTTAATTTATTATCAAAATATTTCTTAATATTCCACACAAGTAAGAGTATACAAAATGAAAGAAATCTCAACGGATTAAGACATATTTATATAATTTGGAATGATAAAATTGCATTAAAATAAAGTGGGATGACTAAAGTGAAAAGAAAGTCTGGATGAACAGTGAATTTCCTTGTTCATCCCCCCCTCCTGGAAGATAAGTTTCTTTTATATTATTAATTATAATAATTATTATTGTATAAAATAAAGCTGACTGAGCTTCATTTGCGACTATCCTTGTTCATTCCCCGTTAGAAGATAAGTCACTCGATGACTTGAGCTTGTGTTGCATAATTTTTATTTGCGAGACGCTCTGTCGTTTAAGCCCCATCACCTATAGGCTATAACCACAACAACAATTGAAAAAATCCAATCAAAATTCATTATTTGTTCTTGAATTTGGCGGGAATATAGTTTTAAGTTAATATCCAAAACCAACACTAATAGACAATCATTTCGTTATCACGAACATGACAGTCTATGTTCCTGACTAATGCACACTAGATGTTTGATTTCACGAGCATGATTGTCTATGTTCCTGACTAATGCACACTAGATGTTTGATATATTAACACACTGAACTCCAATTCACAATTTCCTTAAAATCTCACACCACTTGCAATGAATATCACTCGTCTCTCGCGGGCCATAATCCCCTTCAACCATCAGGTTCGCTACTTTGTCAGAGACCCATTTCCTAACAAGCTCACCCATTACCTCCGCCGTGCCGAGCTAATTGATTCAATTAGACTTGCTCTTCGATCAAACAATCCCACTTCACTCCAAACCATCATCAATACTCGTCTTTTGGACACTTTTGTGGTTACTCAGGCTCTACGTTCTGCTCCTAATCCAGACGCCGCTCTTTCTTTTGTTGATTCATTAAAGAGAATAGATAACAGAGCGCATCTTTCTCAGCATCAAAGTACCCTCCATGCGCTGGCCACGGTGCTAGCCAGGTGGCAGCGGGGTTCAGAACTGAAAGCTTTGATTGGTGAAATTAATGAGGGGAAATATGGTAATGTTCACGTTAGTTTTATGAACCTTATGCAATGGTATGCTGCCGTTGGAGATCTAGAGGCAGTTTTAGATGTTTGGAAGCAGTATAGAAACGGTGATAAGCGTGTGTGTACTGAGTCATATAATATTGTTATGAGTTTGTATGCTCAGAAGGGGAGGGATTGTGAGGCTGTAAAGGTTTTTTATAGGATGATTCATGAAGGGGCGATTCCGAATTCGAGAACATATACAGTTATGATTGAGCATCTTGTTAATTCAGGGAAATTGGATCCAGCAATTGAGATTTTTAGTGTATTGCCGTTAATGAGGATTAAACGAACTTTAAAGCAGTATTTAGTTTTGGTGGAAGGGTTTGTGGGTTTGGAACGGTTTGATGGAGTTATAACTTTGCTTAATGAAATGCGGGCTGATGGGAAGTTTCCTGGCCGTGCCATGCGTCAGGCCCTGCAGTGTTTGCAGAAGGCAGGGTTCGTTGAGGAAACAGAAGAGTTTCTTAAGGAAATGTTTCCGGACGAGAGAATAAGGAGTATTAGCACTTGTGGGGATATCAGTTATGGTGAGGATGGGGGTGAGGATGAGGATGAGGATGAGGAGACTGATGTGGATGAAAACCATGGTGATGCTGTTGCAGACATACAAGAAGTTCGGTTGAAACCATGGTTGGACCCCAGAGCTTTGGCTAATGCCTTGAATAAATGGAGCCCTGATGTGGTGTCTGCATTGGAGGATGCGAGATTTGTTTGGACTACTCGGCTGGTTTGGAAAGTTCTTAGAAACATTAATTCACCAGAAACAGCTTGGGATTTCTTCTGTTGGGTTGCTTATCAGCCAGGATTCACTCACGATGTTTATACAGTACAAAGGATGATGACACTCTTAGCGAAACGTGGGAGAGTTGAATTGGTTGATCAACTCATAACCAAGATAAGAAGCGAGGGAATGAAATTGCCTTTTAGCACCATTAGATTGATCATTGACTTCTGTGGTATTTCAAAGAATGCCGATGCTGCTCTAAAGGTCTTCCGCGAGGACAGAGCACTCTGTGGCCCCATAACAAAGTATAATCTGATGCTTTTGTATTCATCTCTCATACGAACATTGACCAAGTGCAGGAGAGATTCTGATGCCATTGATGTGCTTGAAGAGATGATTTTGTGTGGGATATGCCCAGATATTCAGACATTTTCTGGATTGATGTATCACTTTGCATCGCAAGGAGATATTAAAACCGTGCAGAAACTGTTAACAATAGTTCGGCAGAGCGATGTAGAACCAGATGCTTACATGTACAAAGTATTGATCCAAGCTTATTGCAAATGTGATAGAGCTTCTCTTGCATGGAGGATTTTTGAAGACATGAAGAACTCCAATTTGATACCTGATGCTGCAACAAAAGATTTGCTTGTGAAGAGTCTTTGGAAGGAAGGCAAGCTGAAAGAGGCTGCCACTGTAGAAGAAAGCTGCGACGGGATAAATCCTGTCCTTCCACTTAAACAGCACGGTCATAAATGGACAGTGAGCTCTGCGGATTTCGCAAAAATTTATAATCTCTATTCAACAGTTTTAAGTTGAGCAGTGGCCACTAGCTAGTGTTTTCTATGGATTAAGAAAATAAGCAGTGTTTACTTTTAAAACCATATGTTTGCATTACATTATATCATAATATTATAGAAAAAAAGTGCCTTCTTCCTTTTGCTCTTCATCTGGATTTGAATTTATTTATTTTCATCCTTTCCTTAGTGGCTGCAAAAACAAATTGATCTCTAAATCTGATAGATTTTGTCTACATGAATTGCTGGTAAAAGAACAGAAATGATCCGAATAGGTCATCCCTCATTTATTCCTGTGGTACTGCTTGTGGTCTACTGGATCAATTCAAATGGGACTGGTAAATCTTGATTCTGACACTCGTTTATGAACTTTGTTATTATGCTGAACAAGGGCACTGCACTCGTTTTGTATTGATATTGGGATGAAGTGTCCTCAGAGAACCACTATGAACAGTAGTTACTGGGTGCAGAAATCTGCAATTCCGTCTCTTTTTGCATAACTTCGTTTCTTCCCAGCAGTAAATTAATGAGCTACACGTGAAGACAGGAGGTTTGAAATACTGGAGATTGTGTTATAAGGAGGCTGAGATTTGTAGATTAGAAAGACTTTGCAGGATTGATTCTTGCCATTGCAGGTGTAGAGAAAAGCTGGAGATGGACCCGTTGCATCGCTGTTATCACAATCCATGACTGTTTTTTTCTGAATAACTTAGTTCGGGCATGGGGATTAGGAGATAAATAGAACAAAAACAGGAGACTCGGAAGAAGCTGATTCATGTTGGATGGCACACTTTTTTTCTGATGACTTGCAGATGTGAAAATTGAAATGAGAGAGTGAACTTCGAAGCTTACCTTCACTGGATTCATTTATGTAACATTAAATAATTTTGCTGTCCATATCATGAGCTTGGCAGAAGGCATTTCTAAGAATATCATCCTTGGTTGGCCTCAGATTCCAAAACGTCAATTATGATCTACTATTAAAAGTAAGCATGTTGATCTAATTTAAGAGTTTATATGGTAGGTATATGGGGTCGTAAGGCAATAAATTAAGACCAAATCAATTAAAAATAATGAAAAGAGGAATAATCTTCGAAGTCCATTGTCTTTTTCTTCGATTTGTGTAGTATTTTATCAGGGTCATGAAATGAGCAGCAGACAAGAGGTTTCAGAGAAATTAGAATAGCTAGCTAGAGAATATATTATACTAATGACAGTACTGGGCGAGTAGAATTGATGTCACAACCAGTTTTATCAGGGAAATGACTTGAAACAGTTCATTTGGTTACCAGTTCGATCTGTGAATTAGAAGAAGATGATTTTACAAATTGGAAACTGCATCGTTCCATTTGATTTTCCAATTTTAGTTCTTATCCATAACGCAGAAGAACATTTTAATAACAGGTTAGGTGGTGAAACTGATGCATCTCTTATGCAACAATCTTAATACATCCTGTTTAAGAATTAGTGGTAGCCATCTTCTTGGTTGACTCAAAATGTAAAGACAATCATGGATGAAATTTAAAATTTTACAAAGATGTTCTTTGCTTGTTTACACTATGATTATAGAATTTCTAGACCAATAGTGTCACTATACTGAAAAATAGAATATTTCGGTTCCCACTTTGTGATACATCTCATCTTTACATACTTGAACTAACATGGAAACCAGATGTGACTGGTGACCAAAAAGTTGAAAAAACGTACGAGTAATTGATGAAAGAATTCACTTCAGGTAACTTATTCTCGAGGTTTCTAGCTAGAGATATGATAGCCAGATGCATTGTTAGACATTTCCCAGGCCAGCGAAGCAGTCAAAATACCTGAGAGAGACTGCAGGATTTCATCCATCGTCGGGCGATCTCCTGGATTTTTGTTTAAGCAACGACCAATCAATCTGACCACTAATAAAGCAAGTCCTGAAGGATAGTTCTCATTCAGTGAAGGATCAATGAGTTGTTTCAATCTGTCCTCCTGCCCATCTTCCTCAGATAGAACACCATCTAAAACATCTGATAAGTTCCTGTTCTCCTCTCTGTATAAGGCAGCAACTTCTTTCCCGGTAATTATCTCCATTGTGAGAACCCCAAATGCATAGACATCAAGCTTTGTAGAGACAAGTCCATTTTCCAAGTACTCGGGAGCCATGTAACCTTTTGTCCCAACGATGTGCCTTGTCAAAGCAAATTCACCATCCAGGCCATCTGTTGACCTTGCCAGGGCAAACTTTGCAATTTTAGCCCTTAAATCACTGTCGAGAAGAATGTTGCTGCTCTTTATATCCTTGTGAACATGCGGATAGTTAGTGAAACTATGTAGATAATCAAGTCCCATGGCGACATCGGAAGCAATCTGTATCCTTTTTGTCCAATTTAAAAACATTCCTTCATTGCTTCTATCATAAATCCAATCACTCAATGGTCCATTAGCAGCATACTCGTAAATCAGGTACCAGTGACAATCATTGAAACAAACACCGGAGAGGCGAATTAGATTAGAATGGTTGATCTTATTCAATAGATTTATCTCCTTAGACACGTCTCCGTTCATCTTCTTAATGGCAGCAAAGTCGCCATTGATTAGGCCACGATAAACAGACCCTTTGATCCAACAGCTAGGACTGAAGTTATCTGTTGCAGCTTTCAGATCTTCAAACTTGTAGACTTTGATGGATTGAGCTATACTGGATAAAGTCTCGAAAAAGTCCTGAGATTCTTTATCCAACTTCTTGTTGAGTGGTTTCTCATGTGCCTCAAAGCCTTGCGATTCGATAATTGGACTGGGTTGCTTCTTACTTTTACGGGACAACATGAAGAAAATAATGGTTCCCAATGACTAGAGCAATTCCTCCAACAACCCCAACCACAACATAAAGCCATGTTTTGTTTGAGCTTTTTTTAGAATTTGGAGATGGCGATGGTGGTGGAGGCGAAGCTGGAGGTGGTGGAGGCACTACAGTTTGAGAACTTGTTGGTCTGTTTTGTAAAGGAATTAGGAGTGTTGTGAAGGGATAAATGGTGGGATTTTGCCCTGTGAGTCCATTAGCCTCAAGAATTTTCCCAGTTTCTGCGCCAAATTGTTCACTAATAGCTGAAACTGTATCTCCCGTTGTGATTAAGTAACTTAAGAGATACCTTATACCTAAATCACTCTGGTTCTTTGTGGGACAGGCACATCTAAGAGGGAGCAGTGAGTGTTTCACCGCTAAGTATATTATCTATAGTTCCCTGTACTTCTTTGATTCTGGAGAGCTTGACAGGTTATGAGGCCTTGATATGATGTTATTAGCAATCCATAAAACAGTGTCGCCTTGTTGAACACTATAGGATGTGTTTGCCTGAGAGTACTCGCCTGAACATGAGCAGTTTACAGGAACTATCACCAACTGGTTTGATGGAAATGTTTCGGTCTGAGAAACTGTATTCACTTCAGAGAGCTGAGATGGGTCAGAGCCCAAAAGGGTAGATATGGAGGCAACAGTGTTGTAACTAGGTTGGGATCTGAAGGTGAGATAAGCTTGGCAACTCTTGTTTAGGGCGTTGCAAGAATACCCAAGAGCAGAATTTTCTGTGTTGGAACAATTTGTCGTAGCTTTTCCTACGTATGGTTGCTGAGCTTGAATCAAAGAACAGCAACAAACAATAAAGAGAACAAGAGGAGAAACCACAGAAAGGCAGCTCATTTCGAACCGGGAATGATCCAATGGAGGGTGGCGGCGCAAAATACAGGTAAAAAAGAAAGGCAGGCAAAGTTTCAGAGGAGTAACGAGGGGGACCCTTTTCTCTTTCCTTTGGAGTAAGATTTTTCTTAATAATAACTCTGGAAAATTTCATGAGCATGCATGAGTTGACCGAAAGCATTACTGTGCGTAGTTGACCACTCTTTCCACAATGTGAAAGCGTGGAGGTATTCCATTCCATTTGGTCATCTCCATCAAACAAAGTCTTTAACTAATAAATAATAATAATTCTTTAAGATATTAAACCATGGAAGTGGCCTACAAAAACCATCTTTCGCAGCTAACCAGAAAGAAAAAACGTGTTGAAAAAAAGAAAAGAAAAGAAAAGGGTAGAAGAAGCAGCCTCTGGTTGAAAAAATGAAAAGAAAAGGGTAGAAGAAGCAGCCTCTGAGTTTAACTTTTACGTGTTGAAAAAAAAGAAAAGAAAAACGTGTTGAACAATTAATCAAGGTAGACCAACTAGAAAGTCCTTACGTTTTACTTCTACGAAAAAACATAACTGGGACCAAGTAAAGTTCCAATGTAATGGTGGCTGTTGACTTGTGGAAAACATCAGTTGCTTGCTTGATCAATCTATGCCAAGCACAGCAGTCAATAATTGGGCTTGTGTGACCCAAGAAGGTTTGGGCCTTTGGCTACCCAATTAGGCCCATCATCTTTTTTGTACAGGACTACCAAGGAGGCTTGGACCTCATTGCTCTAGTGTGACCCAAGAACAATAGCATCGCTTTTCAATTGTTGCCTGTGCTCCACCCGCGGGTGAGGCAAAAGTATTCGATGTAAGAAAAATGTCAGGGAAAAAAATAATTCAAGTCCCCATTTATTGGTTTAATTGATGATTTAAATAATATAAAAAAGAAACAATAAATAAACTATAAAAAAATATAAAGAACTGAACGTAAGCCTATTCAGATTATCAAATAATCTAACGTTATACGGTGAAAATGTAAATATACATATATATATATATAAGCCATATTAAATTATGTGAACTCGAAACCCCAACGTTCAAGAATAAGATTCAGATTTTCTCATTGAAAGAATTTCAAGGAAAGAAGATTGAAAGATAAAATTGAAATAAATTTATTTTTTTTTAAATAAACTTTTGTTAACTTTTGAAATTAGCGATCTGGTCATGAAACTATGGATAAATTAATAGAAGACAAAATAAAAAAAAATAACAAATCGAAGTTAAAAAAACAAGCTAAAAAAACAAGATAAAAAATAAGAAAACATTTCCTTAAAAAAAAAGCAAGAAATCCGTAAAAATCTTCAAAACCTGATATAATCACTAAACTCACTACCTATGAAATCCCAAACCTAAATTCAATTAAAAAAATTTAATTCTCAACCAATTTAAATTTTAAGAACAAAAATTATAGAAAAAAATATTAATAAAAAACCTCCAAAAAACAAATAAGGATAAAATTTAATACACGTTCATACCATTGTGTACAGGGCACCGATATCTTCAAAACATCACCTCATAAAGTAGTGTTTGGGGACCGGACAACCTCACATGTATTGTCTATACAACATGAAAGTTGTCAACACACTAGTGTATGTATTACACACACCAACAAATATTTTTTTCTAAATAATATTTAATATATACCGAATACAATAATATTCATTAGCATTAAAGTGATTATACTTGTCACAACTTAATTCTCGGATCTACTGACTGATACATAGGCCCACCTCTCTCCAAAATTCCATATCTATGCTAAGTTAGACTTACATATAAATTTATCCTTTAAATAAGCTAATTCAATACAATGTTAATAATAAAGTTAACTCCATTATATATTTTGATTGTCTTAATATAAAATTTAAACACAAACTTCTATAATTATGAAGCACTAACTAGACATAAAAAAAAATCAATTATATATACAGGTTTTTAGAGTATAACAAAAATGATTTGCTAACATGAAATGATAAATAAAGAGAAGGTGAGTTCAGCAACTCAATAAGTCAATAACATTTACATATACTAGATAATACAACATTGAAAAACATAATTATGAATATGGCTTTAAGTTCTAATAGGAAAATTTCTTTAAAATGATCATAACAAGAATATTATAAGCTAAAACTCTTTAAAAAATAAAATACAATAAGCATGAGGTCCATACTATGGGATGATCCGACCACATGTGTTGGTAATTCCCCTAACCAACTAGGGTTTCAGATATGATGTATACAAATACTGATACTACCCTATTAGCATGGTATTCTAACTAGCATACCATAGGTTTATCCCATAATCAAACAAATATATTCAATCTTAAAATTCAACTCATGACATAAATCAAATGAAGATCCATCAATTTAGAAATCAATTCAAAAGTGTATATCAACTTATATCAACAATTGATTATGTTTTTTTTCATAACAAAAGATGATAATCAACATATGTAATCAAAAAGAATAATCTAATTCGTATTAAAAATTAAAATATTTATAATATTTCTCATGTATATATAAAATTATCTACTCACCTAACTCAAAAGTGAATATCAAAGGAAATCCTATTGATGTCCCGTAGATGGAATATCAGGATTATCTGAATACAAAAAGAAGACATGATAAAAAATTAATTGCAAAAGTAACATATATTTAAAAAACCTATTCAAGGATTAAACTTGTAATCGTACATATTTTTGAACCAAACATATACTTCTTTTCTCAAAATCTAAAATATAATGGTTTTCCTAAAATCTCATTGAAAAAAATAATTTGCAAAATTGATAATATTTCACCAAATAAGCCTCCATTATTTGTCAAACCAATCCTGGAAACAAATATTCAGCTAGGGATTATTCTATAATTTTCTCAAATTATTAGGAATCAAATTGTGATTGTCATATTGAAGAAATAAATTGTAAACATGTCATAGATTTTTAACTATACTGAAATTTTTTTCATAATTTATCCTCAATTATGTCCAAAATCTTGAATTTCACTAGATGACCAAACTGTAATTTTCATAAATTGAGGGACCATACCAAAATTGTATCTTCAACCTCTAAATCACTGTCCAAATTTCCATTAAGGGTTTTTCAAAATATCTCAATATTTTTACACCTACACATCAATTAACCTCAAATCATTGTTTCTACCTAAAATCTTCCAAATAAACCATCATCCCATAACAATTAATCCATAATGTTTTCATTAATTAAACCCAAGAAAAAAATATTTAATAAATTAAAAATATTAAATAATAATAACCCTTATACATATTAAAACATAAATATTATCTTAAAAACTTATTTCTTATATTCTATTTCCTTTTCTTTCATCTTCTCCTTTCTTTTTCTCTTTTGTTTTCTTCTTTCTCTCATCTCGATTCTCCCTCTTAAAATTAGATCTCTCTTTTTTTCCTCTTAATATTTATCTAGCTTTATTCAATTACCACAATACTTCTCATTCATATACATATCTATTTATAAGCCTTCAGGGGCATTGTTGCCTTTTCTATTTCCTTTTACAACATCATAGTACTATTTAAAAAAAAAGACTAAAATAATCGTGAGTGAAGATATTACATTTAATATTCAAGGACAAAAAAAGTAATTTTATTGTGAAAAAAATAAAATTAAAAAATCTAACCCCATATAATACGTTAAAGATAATTGTATAATGATGAAAAAATGGAATCACCATTTTCTTTTCAGTCTTACTTTTTATGTGATGAAAATATAACAAACATATCCTCATTATATATGGTTAAAAAAATTTATAAATTACTATCCTTGTAATTATGAAAGTTATTAATTAATTGAGATATTTACACTTTAATTAATAAAAACTAATATATCAAACTTTGTTTTGCAAAACATTAACTTCATATATATATATATATATATTATCTTAGTAATGATAAGCAATTATCATTATTCTATATATTTTAAGAAAAAATTAATTTATCATGATATAATAGATATTAGGTGCATTTTGAACTACTCAATAGAAAATGGGGTAACTTAAAGATTGTAAAATGATGAATAAATTAATATCATGGAAAATGACAAGAAAAATAAAATTAAAGACAATAAATCAATACTAGAGTTTGTCTTGTACAAAGATAAACTCAAAGCAACAATCATTTTATATAATTGTTTCTCTTACAATACGATAATATTACACCAACTTTTTAATGTGCTTAGAAAAGTTAGATATGAGATAAGAAAAAAGATATTACTTTTTTTAATAACTTACATGTATTCATAGTGTGCTAGTCATATTTGAATGATAATCACATTTTTCTTCAGGATTGTATCAATATAGGTAAAATGGTTGCAAGTTCTTATAAAGATGAAAAATTCCCATATGGTTTAGAACACATCTAAGTGCTTTATGATTATTTTTATCTCTCATAATGTTTAATTTCATTACTTTTTTTTCGTATTAATTATTTATGTGTGTACTTTATGTACTAGGTTTATAAATTATGAAAGAATGGAAAGTTAGAAGATGTCTTTGAATTGCAATACTATAGCAAACAAAATAGAATATTTTTTATTCAAATGTTATTATATGACAACATTGATAAAGGAATCAGGGTAGATCCCCATCATATTTTGTTCAAAAATAATTCAAAGAAAGATTTTGCAACATTGACAATGTTTTTGTTTTCGTAAAGCAATGCCAACAAGTTTATTACACATGTACCTCTTCCTTTAAAAATGATTGTTCAATAGTTGATTGGTTATCCAAAGTAAAAATCACACCTAGAAGTCATGTTGAGGTTGCTGAGGATGATAACAATGAATTCATAAAGGGAGATGATGTCTTTCAACTTGACAAGTTAGTTGGATCCATAACTAATTACTCTATTTAATGACTTGGAAGAAAATTCAAATTTTTGGCATCAATGAGAATATTTTTGTTAATGTTGAGGAGTTGAATGATGTCTCTTCTCTTTCAATGTAAATATGGGACCTCCATGGTTTTTTTCATTTCCATTAGGGTCTAGGAAAGGGAGATCCCCTCTCACCATACCTCTTTGTGTTGGTATAGAAGAGTTGAATGGCATTTTTAACAAGGCCACCAATCAACCTACTATCAAGTTCCATTAGAGGTGCAAGAAAATCTTTATCACTGATATTTGTTTTAGTCTTACAAATGATCTCATGTTGTTTTGCTATGATGACAAGGCCTTGGTTGAGATTCGAAAGACCTCCTAGACACCCTTACAAAGCTTTTGGCCTCACCATCAACAATACCAAAAAGTTTTATTTACCTCTCTAAAATTGATGTGCAACTTCAAGAATCCACTACAGAATATATGATTCCAATATAAGTCACTTCCCATGAAATACCTTGGAGTCCCTCTTATCATAACAAAACTCACCCACACTGATTGTTTTCTTTTAATGGATCGTATTTTGTATAGAATTAAACTCTAGACCTGATACCTATAACTCATCAAATTGGTCCCCTTTTCAATTCAGGTATGCTCGTCTACCGTCTTCATTATACCTTGCTTAATTGTCAGGAAGCTAGAGAGTACCTTAGTTGTTTTCTTGTTGAAAAGAGCATCCTTCACTACCTCTAAAGCCAAAAATAGCTTGGAACTCTATTTGCTACCCCTTAAAGGAATGCAAATTTGGCATCAAAAGGATAAAAACATGGAATAATGTCTCGCTACTATAAAGCATATATGGCAGATCTCTTTACCAATAAAGAATTGTTATGGATAATTTAGGTTCATAACATCTTGCTATGTGGGAGATCATTATTGCACATCAATATTCCATCCAATCTGACATGGTCTTAGAGGAACAAGGAGAAAGGATGTTTCAACCCTGTATTGGGGATGGACAATCAACATCATTATGGCATGATTACTAGCTCCCGAGTGGACAATGAATTTCTGATACATTCCCTCCTAGAATCCTATCCTCTTCAAGTTTGCATTGGAATGTCAAAGTCTGATCATGTATCATTCATGAGAGAGGCTGGAGATTTCTTAGCATTAGCCAAGCTCTTCAAGCCATCTGAACCTCCATACCTTGCCACCCAATGATTACTTGGAAGACACTAAATGTTGCGTGATGAAAAGCAAATAACTTCCATGCACCATCTTTTATGGTTTCATGGCCATAATCCTCATCACTCGTTCATATTGTAGGTATGCCTTTAGCATAGTTTTCTTTTTCCTTTCCTCTCCTTTATTTCCTGCTCGTAGGTATGCCTCTTTTATTCTCCATGTATGTTTTCGTTTTTTAATACATTTATCTTTTTTTTAAAGAAAAACAAAGTAACCAGACTATATTCATGATTCCTCATTCCAGATCTGGCTATATTTGAATTAGTCCTAGATAATTAAGTTGACTCACAATATTGATAATCGAGTATCTTTAACATTAGTCTACGCCTACTGATTAAAAATAGCAATAGATCATATGAGCAAAAGTAATTAAAATAATTAGAAGTCTATAATCCCCAACGAGTTGACGCCAAAACCCCATAATTGCAGCAAGACGGTCGGCGATGCGCCAAAGATCTCGCAAGCACAGATACTAGATCGTCGGGGACACCTCGGGACCAGAGAAATTAGGTAAGAGAATTACAGCTTCTACTAGAATCAATCACTGTTTGTTTCAGGAAAATAAGCCAGCTCTGATTTTAAATGAATACAACTCCTTGGTTTCTGGTAAGATAATGATCATGAACCGATCCATCCTCTGATTTGAACTAAGAAACTCAAGTAGGTGGCTAGGTTATTGCCAAATCTAGCCGCTTGGATGTCCCCATGTTTATGTTGTAAAAACTATAAATAGATATTTCAAAAGACTATCACACATTGGTAAAACACAAAAGACCCCTTGAGTGTAGAGAGTATATATAGGACCTACTATTCCACATTGGTAAAAGAAGACTCTCATCAAGTGTTTATATACTAAAACATGAGATGGGGTAGTAACCAACAAAGGAAGTAGAAGTGAGCTCGTGCACATGAGGATGAGTTGAGTAAGAGGAAAACCTCTGATTCACCCCTGCTGCATGAGAGCAGCCCTATACTCTCTAAAATCTTATTTTGAAAACCCTTAAGGAATTTCGGTTTTGATTTACATAGTTATTATAAATTTAAATTATGGTAACAGATATAATTTAAATTATGGTAACTACTATATTTATATTGTATAATTTAAATTATGGTAACTGATATAATTTAAATTATGGTAACTACTATATTTATATTATAACAGCCATTTTGAATTTATAAATTAAACATGGCATAGTTGTTACATTATAGTAGTCTATAAATACCACACAATATTTTTCAGAAACACATCCAAAAATACTTCTCTTCTTTCATTTGCTGGACTTCTCTTGTTATTTTACTTTGCTGTTATTGTGTTCCCCTCTTTGAGGAAGAGCTTGTTGAATCCTGGATGGTACCTTATTATTGGAGAAATATCCTTAAGGACAGTGATAAGCACGCCTCAAGTTTTTGTTTCTGTTGCTTAATTATTTTTCGTTCATTTTAATACAACAGTTTATAATTAGGTTTTTTGCATGCAGTACTGGTTGTGGCTTCTACGATTCAAACTCTTTTTTTTTTTGCATTTTAGGTTTTTATTATGTGGGGAGATACACGTCACCGACTATTAGAATATGTAAATAAATCTAGCATTTATAGCTGATGTATTTTCATTTATGATGCTTCACATTCCATGTATATATATTCACTGTCAAATTAATGATAAGGCAGGCAAAAACATTTCTATCCTTCTTTCACCGACAGCTTTATGGTCTTTGCTTTTTCATATTGGGTTTCTGGGCACTAGAAAGTTGACAACCTGTTATTCTATTTTCTCTACAATCATTTTCAAGGGAAAAAAATGACTTCGTGGTTTCTTGAGGATAATGTTTCTGACCTTGTCAGAATCCATTGATAGCGAGAAATCAATTCTAAGATTCAGCAAGAATTGAATATTTTATAATAATGCTGTGATCTTCGCTACTGTGATGGGGTTTCATGTGAGATTGGTAGGTTGATGGAGTAAATCAACGGGATCTGAATATTTTTGGCTCACAATTTACAATCCACAGATTGATTTTCAAGAACACAAGCACATATAACTGTCTTTGCATAAAAAAAAATGTAAAAACCCATGAACATGTACATTAATAAGGCAATTCCAAACAACATCTACTCTTTTCAACAATTTGGATGATAAGAAAAAAAAACAAATTGAAATTTAAAATATGTAATTTGAGTACAACTCACTAACAAAAATGATTTTGGATCATCATATTTATAAGGAAAACGAATCTTATTACAAAACTTTAATGATAAAAGAAAAATTCCTTCATTAAAATAGCAACAATCATTAAATTTTTATTCAGAAAATATCATAATAAACGAGGAGAACAAATAGTCAAGATACGACCACATAAAATAAATGCAAAACTTCGATTTATAAACAGGTCAAATAAATTAAAACTATCAATAAGAAAAGGAAGACGTCGGTGCTGGTGAGAACCACTTGGCCACAATTAGAGCACTACTTCACAAACCCGGTTTTACGATTATTTTTTTTAGAGTCAAGTCTCATTACATTACTTTTTAAACCATCATTTTGAATATTATCAAAAGAAACAACTAGTTAATTGATTGATTTATTATGATATTATTATAGGTTTTCATAATTAATGGAAAAAAATATTGAGAGAGAAGATTTTAAAAAAATAATAAAGAATTATGGAGGGATGTTAATAATTAATGGAGTAAGAATAACACAATTCTTTTTAGAAAAAAAACAATATGCGAGGAAAATCTATCCCTAGAAAATGAACTTTGTGAGTTCAGGTGAACGAGTAAAATTTTGCTTGTGTCAGACTCTTATAAGAGATGTTTGCTGTGCATATCGCAAACTCTCTGTCATCACGCTATGTCTCTCGAGGATACAATTCTTTAAAATCATAATAGTTTTTTTTGGTATAAACCATCCGGTAATCCGGCCACTGCCGACTAATCCGGATTCGAGCCGGGTAGGACCCTTAAGGGACGGCAAAGCTCTCCCAAAGCGAGTTTTTAAAATCATAATAGTTAAGAATACACATTAAATCCTACAATACTTATTGTTGGGAAACCATAAAAGACTAAATTATAACTCAGTTAGAAATGTAATAATGAAAAATCCAAATAAGGAAAAGCAATAATACGATTAAAAAAAACTGTACATAAATTTTTCAAATTTACAGTATCAGTCAACTCAATCTATGCCGGCATAATACAATTTTTATGGCCGGCTAACTATTAATTAGCTAAAATATTTCAGTAACTATATCTTAGCACATGCTTCTCTGGTAAATAGAAAAATAATTAAAAACACAAATTAAAATTAGAGTCAATTCTTTTTAAAAATACAATTTCCTAATGTCCACTTAATTTTAAATGGTCAACAAATAATCTTACAATTTAAAACTGTTCACGAGACAGTTTAGGAAGAGGAGACAAACATTTGAACAAATTAGATACTTCTGTATAGAAACAAATGATCACAAATAATAATCATAGCAAAGAACATGCAACATATATATGAAACAAGAAGAAGAAAGTACTGTAAGATCTGTTAATGGCCTTATTAATCTATGAACACCTTCCCTCTTACGCCGATCAATATTCAGTATTGGAAAATTTAAACCAGGGCCTAAACCCTAAAAGTCAACAGCAGAAGGTGTCTGCAAGAGATCATAAGGAGCCCATAATGCATCCAAAGGGCATGGCCGGCTAGCATCCAAGCGAACCCAAGGCTTCCCTTTGCCACTCCAATGCAGAAGACTAACTGGACCAGGATGCAAATCCCTACAAAGACCTCTAAAATTATCCCCTCCAAGGCCATGTTGATTCCATTTATGATCCACAGCAGCAATATTCCCAGCAAAAACCAGCAAGAATGGAGGCAATGAACCTAATTCGTAAATCCTCATCCTCTTTTGAAGCTCCATCCATTCAACTATTTTTGTTGTGTAACCTCCTTCTCTCCATCTTTCTAAATCAATAACCATCACTCCTGTGTTAAAATAACAGGCATTGCGTCCTGAAAATGTTAAGGAAAGCGAAGGGTTTGCCCAGAATGTAGGCGTAAAGTATGCGGTGATGTTAGCATTACAGTATTCTGGTGCTGCTAGCACGGTTCCGGTACCAAGTGGAGTGGCTTCTAGCATTGCAATGTCATCGACTAGGACTAAATCGGAGTCTAAGTAGACGACTTTCCGGACACAAGGAGGAAGGATGTTGGCGAGATAATTGCGAGCATAGTTAAGAGGAGAGTCGAGGGCCGAGCGGATGGAGGTGGAGATGAGGCCGGAGACAGAGTTGGTGTCGAAAGAGTGGATTTGGGAACGGAGGTAAGGGAAGGAGGAGGTGATAGTTTCGTGGAGGTAGGTGGAAGAAAGGGAGGAAATGAAGTGGAAACGAGTATTTTCCGGGCAGGAGGAGTGTTGGAGGATGGAAAGAATAGCGGCCATGGTGCCGCGGAGGTAAGGGAAGTCCAGAGTCATAGCCACGTGCACTGCTTGATGGGAGCACATGTCTTCGGCTGAGATTGGTGGACATGTTGGCGAGTTGTAGAATTGTGGGGCTTCTCTGAATCTCTTAGTATTGACGGTAGCCGTCGCGGTGGCATTGATTATAATTATGGAGAGGAGGAGGAGGAGGAGACGATCTGGTCGTGATGGTGGTGGTAATTTCCGTCCTAGCTTGAACATGGCTTGGGGCAGGGCAGAGAGATTTCAGAAGAGTTGGAGAGACTTGAGTGATGGGTTCTATTTAGAAAGAGATGGGTCCAATCATGGCTATGGATCCAATTAGTGAAAGCATGGAAAATGCTAGGAAGCATACATCAGTCAAGGATTCAAAACAAAGCCAGGAACAGCAGCATGTTTGTTAAATGTACTTCAAAAACCAAGTCCAAATATAATTAATGCACTCTTTAAATTCTTCCAATGTGATTCTATAAGCAAATAATTAATCAATGACTATCTGGCAATTTGTGTAAGTAAATCAGTAACTCTCGGATCTTGAAAAAAAAAAAGGAGAAAGTACAATGTGGTACAATAAAGTACTAAGGTCAAAATAGACTTTACCTACCTCAACTGAGCAACTTTTGAAAGTAACAATTGTTTTGCGGATCTTTGATTTGTGGAACATGAATTTCATCAACACCAGCTCGTACTCTAATGCATGTTGTGTTCAGTGTTGTCCGTTTCATTTTGTTCCGGTCAAAACTTGTTTTGGCCAAAACGTTCCATTCCAGTTAAAAAATTGATATAAAACGGCATAATTTTTATCCTGTTTTTTATTCCGGTCTGTACCAGAAATTCCGACCGGAATGCACCAGAAATATTCAGGTTGTTCCGTTTCGGAATATAAAAAAAAATGCAATTAATCCATTTAAGAATCCCCCGTCCCCCTGGCACCTCCAAATTCCCAATTGATAATTTTTTCCCAAACTGAAAACTCAAATCCATAACCCACGGCGAGCGACACCACCCAATTGATTATTCTTCACTTCTTCTTCCCCAAAGCTCTTCCCGCGATAGCACCACCTTCATACAAATGAGGAGCGATTGACCTTGTAAGTTTTCATTTTATAGCCTTTAGCAGCGAAAACAGTGAGAGACTGGAACCTTTGAGTGAGTGAGGTGACAGAAAATATCTTTAGAGGAGAAAGTGAGCTAGACCCGAAAATGTTAGCGACACTAACCGAAGTCTCAACGAAGTTGTTCACCTTAAGGGAGAGCAAGTTGAGCAGACCCATAAGAGACTCGGGTTGGGAAAGAGTGTAAAGGGCATAGCCTCAAATTGAAAGACAAAATCGTTATAGAAGCCATTGGTATTGTTGTTTTTTTGTTTCTGCTAATGTTTTGAAGGAAGAACAGGAAGGATGAAAGCGTGACGTGGAGTGATATTGTGTGGATAATAGGAGGACTGAATTGGAGTCCTCTATCTTTTGTTCTATTTAGTATTTACTTCTGAGCATAATGCCTCAACATGGACTTTGATGGACTTGCATTTGCATACCCATTTTTCTTTTTTCTTTAAAAAGAGTAGAAATGATATAGAAGGATTGGTGGTGATCATGATTTCTAATAGAGTGGATTTTTTTAATAAATTAAAATGTAAAATTATTATTTGATTTGCAAATACTATTCAAAATCAAATAGCACAAAAATATAACAATAAACAAAATAATTAATCACAACTACTAAATTCACGTGTGAATTGATTTCAATTAGTAATTTATTACAATTTTTATATTTGAAATCAATTAATAAATTATATAATGAAATTTAATTATGAGATTATGTTTATTTGACTTTGTGTTTGGATTACATAATTTAAAGTTAAATTATCTTGAATTTGAATTTTGTTTATTAAATTAATATTTCATTTTTTTATATATATATATATATAATTAATTAATTATATATGAACAGTACGACACCGAAACGGCACGCCGGAACTCTCCGAAACCAAAACATTCCGTTCCACTCGAAAAACCGGAACGGCGACCGGAACGGTATTGACAACTTTGGTTGTGTGTGTTAAGAGTAGAATTTTTGCCATCTAATCTTACTAACATTCTGAATACGTTTTCAAGTGGAAGAGATGTTTGAACCTTCTCCGCCATGTCAATTATGAGGTTGTTCCTATCACAGCTGTCAATTTTGTTTCAGATGACATTTTGTTTTTTCTATTAATACAAAATGTTTCGGTTTCAGAGTATTTTGGTGCGCCGTTTCAGGGTTGTACTTTTAATATATGATTAATTAATTATATATATGAAAAAAAAATTAAAATATTAATTTAACAAATATAATTCAAATTCAAGATAAATTAACTTAAAATTATATAATATAAACACAAAGTCAAACAAACATAATATCAAAATTAGAAACATCTTTAAAAATTATATATTATTTAATTCATCACAACTATAGGTAAGCACGAAAAATAATTATCTAAATTTTTTTTAAATTGTTTTTTTATGAAGGTGCTAGGGGTGTTTCAATTTATTTATTTATTATGACAAAAAGCAAAAAAAAAAATTATTTTTTATAAAATCAAAGTTGACGCAATAATTTTTTATAATATATATTTTTTAATTTTTATAAGGAATTGACCTGCAATAAAAAAACAAAAAACAAGTCATAAAGAATTGCATTTGAAAGGAATGCCGAATACATTTTTGTCCAGACCAAAACAGAACAGCCGACATATTCCCGGCGCATTTCGGACGGAATCGGGCCGGAATTTCCGGTATGGACGGGAATAAAAACTGGGGTAAGAATCATGTCGTTTTGTTTCATTTTTTTGACTGGTACGGGGCGTTTCAATCGTTTCGGCCGGAACGAAACAGACAACTATGGTTCCTATGGTTGTTCAAAAAATTCAAAACATCACGAGCAATCTATAGTATTTATATTATCCTAACTCCATAAAATTAGATCGAATAGATACCATATATAATAATAAGTTCAAAAAATGAAAATAAATATCACAAGTTTGGTGGTGGGTTGAAAATTTTAAAACTCGATTAACTTATCTCAACTTGTATTATCCTATTTGTACTTTTCTTTCCTTATATTATTGGGAAATTGTTCGATTTCAGAATAACAAAACAAAGGTTTATAAGTATAAGGCAATAACCTTAGCATAAATGATCAACTGAAACTTATGGATCACTAAAATCATGTTTAAATAAAAACCTTTAAAAAAACCAAATTAGTTTCAAAATCTATTTTTCTCTATGGATCAATAAAACCCATTGATGGTTAGAAGAAGAAACCTAGGATGGAGTTTTAAATATTAGTTTTTGCCCATTTATTGTAGTTTTGGTGAACAATGTATGGCCACCACTCCTTAAGAAGTCCTCATAATACTTATGATTGAACTTCAAGCTATAGCTAAAGTTTGGTAGAGGAAGTGAAATAAGAAATTACTTTTTATTTTTCATATCAAAATGGAAATATGTTTCTCTTCCAAGTAAACCACTAAAGTGCATTATTTATGAATGTTTTTTTTGTCATTTGGCAAAAGGGATCTTCTTGAGGCAACTTCTCTTCATCTAATAACTTTAATTTTCAAGTCATTGATTCAAATAAAACAACTTCAATGTTATGATACAAATTTGTTTTTGTAGTCAGGTGAGCGAAATTTAAGCCTTACGAATATCATGATCTTGTGGTGTAAAAGGTTTTGATCTTTCAACCATCGAGCCCAAATAAAATGATATTTCTTAAATAAGGCTTCAAAGTTTTAGTTGAAATAAAAAAAAACTTGATATTCATTTATGTTCATCTTTTGTATAAAAAGATCAAAGGAAATGTTTGTTTTCTCACTAATACTTTATGAATGTGAGTTCTTCATGCACTTTAGTGGTTTACAAAAATAGAACCTAATATTACACTTAAATCTAGAGAAAAAAACAATTGGAAGTCGAGAATTGTGAGGGAAACTTCGGAAAAAAAAAGTGTTAGAACAATGGCAGCATGTTTGTCCACATGCCACCATCATTGGTGGCTTGTTTTTCCATGTGCTACCATCACTGATGGCCCATAAACTTACACAAACCTACACGTCGTTACTGGTGAAGTGAAAAATAGATGGATCAGGTGCAACATTTCTTTCTCCTCCTTCCTGTATTCGTGGTAAATCTTATTAAGACACGAAAAAATTAAACAAACTTTAGATTTTTACTCTTTTTTTAGATCTAGCCTTTTATCCCTTTCGATTTATTGTTATTGTTATTGTTGTCAGGGTTGTCAATGGTGTAGATGGTAAAGAAAAATGGTTGTTCAAAGCATGTTATCCCTTTCGGTTAGTGTCTATTTGGGAGTATGGTTGAGATTGTTTTTCAAATTGTTTTTCTGTTTAGAAATACATTAAAATAAAAATAATAAATTATTATTCTTTAAATATCTTTTTAACATCAGCACATCAAATAAATTTAAAAAAAAACCCTTTAAAAAATTTATATTTTAAAACACTTTATTTAAGGTTCCGAACCACCCCCGTAGTTTCAAACAAAAAAATAAACACCTTTAGTTTCGAAATTCAGGAACATATTCATAATTGAACTCCTCTTGGTTGACATACCCAATCCAGACAAAAAAAAAAATCTCCATAAATTCAATAGAAAAGATCCTTTGCAGGTCAATCTCCAAACTACAATTATTGAGCTGCAGTCCAATCAACTTGTCTTTGAATATCATCTGTCATAAATAATTATCAAACTTCGCGCACCTCCAAACCCCAGTCTTCCCAGCAGTAGTTTTGTTCATTCCGAACATCAGTAGCCTATCTCGTGCTGGCATCTTCAGCTCACATATATCTCCTCCTGACATGAAGAAAGAATTTGTCAATTCAGGCTATTTCTTTACTTAAATTCTTTAGGTTGTAGCAGTAGTTTCGTTTTTTTTCTTTTACCATCGACTCACGGAACTCGGCGAGCAAAATCACCCCCACGTCTTGTTACCGCCACCAGGTGCGTCAAGGGGGCGGCCAGAAAGTCAGCTGAGAGGGGCGGAGCTCGTTGTCAGAAACTTTGTCTCTTTGCAAGAGACTTTAATAGGGAAATGGAAGAGTGGTTGTGGCAGAGCCTAAGCGCGTATACTATTTTGTCGCATGTGGATGTGTAGGGCAGTAGACGAGGAATTTTGAGAATGCAGCTCCCATTTGTAGACCAGGAGAGTATTTCGTGTCGAAGCTTTCGCAAATAAACTAATCATTGCCTGCAATTGACTCACCAAATGACAATTGCCCAAGTCCCGCCTAACCAAGTTATTTTTTTAATTAACAATTAACATGGATCTCCGGTCAATTTCATGTATTTCAATTCATTTTATCAATTCTAAAATTAATAAATATATAAACCTCATCATATTAGCACATTTAATTTTATCTCTTGATGACTTTTGTGGGGGTTAACATTTCAGAACTGACAAGAGAAGCCCTACCTGGTGAAGTATGCTGAATTAGAGTAAGCAAAGGAAGGAAATGAATCGTGGGTACCATGAATTATAATTATTCTCAAAAATCGTTCTTATTTAATTTTGGGGTGATTTTAAAAAATATCAAACGAATTTTAATGATTGGAAATTCAGAAGTGAGCAAATGTATTTTTTTTTATCAGAATTCTATTTTTTTTTGCATTTTTGTTATTCTTTAAATAAAAATATAAAGAACTTAAAATAAAAATTCAAATGATTTAAATTTAGAAAGAAAAAAAATGGCCAAAACTTCCCTTTCTTTATTCTTCTTTTTTTCTTCTCTTGATAAAATTTCGTTCTCAAAAACATGATTTTCATATAAAAAACTTGAACTAAATCTTCTTAAGATTAAAAAAATAATGTTATGCTGTATGTAAAAAAATAAAAAAATAATTAATTCAATAAAATAATAAAAAGAAATACATTAAAGAATTCTATCAACATGAAGATTTTGAGGACTTGGTCTTGACACGTGTGTTTTGGTACAAGCATTAAATTCAGCCCACCGACAAAATGGTCCAACAAGTGGTTGTACTTATTATTTCTTTCAGTTATTATCGGGTCTCGGGTCAAATAAATTGACTGGATTGACTAAAGAAATAAAAAAAATATATGTTTGAGATTTAATATTTAACATTAAAATTATTTGTAATTTTAGTAAGACAATACATGTAGATATAAGCTTTAAAAAAATATAAAATGTAGTATAGTTATTTCACATTAAAAATTATATGAATATTGTCATATTATGAATATAGTCATATATATATATATACATATATATAGTTCTTTTACACCAAAAAAAATGAAAAAATCAATGTATTTGAATGTAGCCTATACAAAACAAATATGAAGTGTTAATATACGTGGACGTAAGTTAATATATAGCTATCCCATAATAAAAAATCAGGAAACAATTAATATGGATGTAAGACTATAAAAAATGTAAGGATAAGTATTCATGAGAAAAAATTATATTTTTGAGATTATTACAAAAAATTCAAAATAAACAAATCAGATCATATTGTCATATTTAGGATATTAATTTCAGATTATATTATTTTTTTATTATTATTACTTATTTGGATAATTTTGTTTATTAATTCAAATCAATTCATATATCTAATATAAATTTTCCTATGAGATTTATTTATTTTTAATTAATAATTACTTGTAAGGCACAAATAACATAAATTGATAATCTTTGTTACAAATATAATCTTAGCAAATCCCACAGGAGAACAACTTTCACTCAACATTTGCTGCCCCAATTTGACTATTGAAATCCTGAACACAGTCTCATTTGTAGAGTGTGTTTGACATTGTTTTTGCTTTTGTGGTTGAGGTTTGAAAAAAGGCAGTTTAAAGAATAATGCTTTTACTGTAGTTCAAAATAAGCAGTGAAGTGTTTGGTTAAAACTGTGAGTTGGAGGTTGAAAAAAAAAAACAGTTGGGTGTTTGGTTACCAAACTTTTCATATTGCTTTTAACTTGTGAAATTACTTTAAAGGGTATATATATGTATATATATATATATATATATATATATATATATATATATATATATTGTAAATTTAATAATTATATTAATATAATGTAATTAATAATTCATGAAAAAACAAATATTATTTTTTATTCTCCCATCAAACTACTTGTAATTTCATCACGAACAGATATTTCCCTTCTATGAGGACTGATCTGTATCTACATATTTTTTTATTTTCTTAAAAATATATATTTAAAAAAAATGGGTTGGGCCGAGGGCACCCCAACCAAATTGGGTCTAAGCCCAACTTTGCTGGACTTGGGTTGGGCCGAGTGCAGCCCTGCCCAAGTCCAGATTAAAAACAAGCTTGAGGTGAAACGGTGCGGTGCACTGTTCACGTCTTCTTCGCGTGACAGTGCAGCGCACTTGTGCACGTGAATTAATTCACGTGCACAGTAGCTTCCGACCGACCACCAAGATAGCTTTCAACGGACGATACCGACGGGTAGAGGAGGCCGAGGTGGGTTCTTCTTGTAGTGGTGGCGTTTGAAATTTTGGCTTGTGGTGGCCGGAGGCAGCGTTGGAAGGTTGTGGTATTGTTCACCAACCACGACGAGAGCTTCAACGGATGATGCCGATGGGTAGATGAGGCTTAGGTGGTTCTTCCTATGGTGGTTTCATCGTAAATGGTGGCCTGTGGTGTCCGAAGTCAGCGATGAAAGGTCCCGACATCCATGGCTGTTCTGTTTTGGAGAGAGAGAGAGAGCTTCTGTTTTGGAAAATATATCATATCTTCTTCCTCGTGGCTGTGGCTTGTGAAACATGCACTATCATGTTCTTCATGTCACTATCATGTTCTTCATGTGGTCGTGGCTTCTCTCTCGATCGACCATGGTTGTGCAAAGCTGCATGCAGAATTTCATCGAAGGATTTTGTGCATGGCAAAACAACAACAATCGCAGGAATCGCGTCAAAAAAAAATTGTTTGCAATCACAGAAAAAAAAACATGTATTTGATGTTTATCATCAACCGTGGTTTGGATCGTTTTTTTGGTGGGTCCCACATGGATTAATCTACGTTTGTTAATTTACCAAACACTACAAATTTGTTTGTCATTTGAAACACTAGTGAGATCGCAATGCCAAACGGGTGCGTAATCATTCAAATTAACCAGAAAAGAAAATTTCAGCCAGGAATTCCACGGAGAAAAAAACAAAAACATGTCCCGACAACCTTTTAGAAGATTCGTTGTGTTTGGGATGAAATTACTTCTATTTTAAGATTTTTTTAAAAATATAAACATTAAATTAATATTAAAAAATAATAAAAATAAAAATAAAATACTATGATACATTTTTAAATTAAAAAAATACCAAGCATACTCTAAATTTCAACACGACATGGGCATTTCCCTGCTGGCAAATAATTGATAATGGGAGAGAGATTTTGACTAATATTTGCAGACATCGTCACATCTGTCTCAAACAGACTCTTATTCCACGTTTAGGATTGCAATCATCCAATTTTCATTTTTATTATTTTAATATGCTAATACTAAAAATAATTTTTAATATATTTTAATACATCAAATGAAAATCATGTATAGAATTTTACCTGTAAAAGGGCTGGCAGAAGCGGCTTCAATCAACTGCAACGCTATTCAAATACACCATTGTCAAGTTGAACCGCTATTAAAAGGCTACTTCGCCGTACAAAACCTTAACAGCAGAAGAATTGAGACCAGAGAAACAAGAACAAGATTATTCCTTCCTTGAGATCAGATATACAAATTTTGAAAAAAATCCACATCCCATTTATTAATAATCATGTTCCATGATTGCAAGTCGCTGTGGAAAACATAAAACCCCTCGAAAGGATTCTAATCATTACAGAATTATCTAAGTATAAATAGCTATCGCAGATGATGTATATACAGACACAACAGAAACAATTCGATGTGACAAAATCAGTAGAGGTTCAAAAAGCAATTCATTGATTTACCACCAAAGCAGAGCGAGGACCACCAAGAAACCAATCAAAAAGAGGAGATTTTTCAAAACATTATCGGCGTGCTGCCCTCCTCGAGTGGTTGCCGGAGGGAATCGGCGTGTATGATAGCCGTGAAAACCATGGACGCCATATGGAAATCCAGATGTTGTTCCATACACAGTAGCATCTGGGAACCCTTGAAACTGAATATTAAACAACGATGGGAAAAGTGATAGACCACCAAAGGCAGTTGAAAACGTAAAGTTACCCATCCTCGTAGGCGCTGGAGGCATAAATCCTCCGGCCATTCCAAACCCAAAATTGGGTAAAGCGTTTGCATCCGGCGGAGGAGCAGTTTCCGGCCTTTGACCAGAAGGGCGGCTAGGAATATCAATTCCCGGATAAGATTTAGATCGAGGGTCAGCCTGCGTTTTCCCTCTACCATAAAGGGGAACCAATTTCTCTTCTTGTATGATGGCCTTGCAAACTGGGCATTCATGTGACTGCGAATGATGGTGTAGCCATCGGTAAAGACAGGGCCAGCAAAAGAGATGACCGCAAAGAGTTACGATCGGGTCCTGAGCTAATTCAAAGCAAATATTGCATTCAAAATCGCCTGCATCATTGCCATTATTGCTCGAGAAGGACGAGCTTTCCGGAGGAACACTTGTCGTTTCTTCAAATCCAGTTTCCATCTCTTTTATCCCAAAACCCTCAAAATCAACAGCCTGTACTCACATAAAATCCTCAGGTAAGAGCAACAGATTTTATGCTTCAATTCTCTGTAGCCTTTAAGCACAAAAAAGTCTCCACAAAAATCGAATCTATTCCACAAATCCAGCATCAAACAACCTAATCAAAGTAAACTAACCCATTCCAATGAATCACAAGATCATAAAAAATGTCGTAGGAAAAAAATGTAAAATGACCCGTCATAATTCAGCCTGTCAAAACCTTCAAAACGATAAAAAGTTCCTAACTTTATAAATCAAACAGATGAACTAAAAAAAACAAAAAAAAAAAAAACCATAAAATCCTCTAAAACCCTCACCCAAATCATATATTAACACAAACAATAACACCACTCAAAGCAAAACTTCATATGGAGACAGAAACCAATAGCACTCACCTTTATCAAGAGGGACAGGAAAAAAAAAGGTTTTTCTTTTTTTCTTTTCTTTGCTGGAGATTGAGTTTGAGGAGTCTTTAATAGTTAATACTATTTTAATATTAAAATGGAAAATAAGAAGAAAAGTTCAACAGGAAGATTCTGGATGGATGTGGCTCCCTTTACCTAAACTTACCATGTAGATTTTCCCTGTTAAACAATGTACAGGATTTACTCTTCTGGGTGTGATCTCTTGGGCTGGGCCTTGAGAATTGGTTAACATCATCCAGCCTGATATTCCTGTGCAGAGCTTTTACAAGGCTTATGAATTATACTTTCTGGTATGTCCGAAAAATAGAGATTTCAGAAGTCGGAACTCCAGCCAATGGGCTTCCAGTGTTATATAGGCAAGGATCTCTCTCTCTCTCCCTTCCAAGGCTTATGAATTATAATTTTTTATTATCTCAATTAGAGTTGTATTTAGAAATAAGATTTTGATTTTCAAACGTAAAGTAAAGGATGGAATACTGCAAAAAATGACGAAATAACTAGTTTAAAGGAGGTCAAATTTAAAATTAGAAGTTAAAAAACCAACTTGTTCTATAGTGCATACCTTTTTTTTTTGGAATGCATTTTATTTTGACAATGATAAATATCTTTGAATTAACTTATGAGCTTAGATTGAATCATTTTCTCATAACAATTTTAAAACACACACCTCCCATATTAATTTAATACATTAAAAAATAGCAACTTTTTAAATGTTAAATTGGTAGTAAAGTTGTTAATTCCATTCCAGTTAGCCATTATAATTAACGTTGTATTTGTTTTGGGATTTGAAGAGACCCCACCCCTTTAGGTATTTTTTGCTAACCCGGGTTAAACGAGTAAAACTCTGGTTGTTCTAGACTCTTACAAGGTGAGCACGCTCTAACTCGAACTTGAGATCTGCAAGATAGATCTCAAACTATTTATCACTACGCCACTCCCATAGGAAAAATATTTTAGTTATTGATACAATGAATTTTGATTTCAATATTACGTATGGAGATTTTTTATTGTATATATAGAATACAAAATTAATTTTGTCTCATTTTTAGACATCTTAATAGCAGGTAAGAGCTCTGCTTCAATGTAGTAGTGCAGGGAATAAGTTATAAATAGAAATAAAAAAGAAGAGTGTGATGTTGGGTTTATTAAACTAGAAGGGCTAAATAATTATTTTGCTTGGAATATAAGGACTAGAAAATAATATAGATAGAAATACAATAATCTTGTTCTACCATGAAACATGTAGGCATGATGTGGAGACAGATAATTAGTATTGAAATATTAATATACCTATCCTATAAGGACAAATGTATAGTTTACCTTTTCATTTTTCAAATTAAACAGTTGATAGTGTAATAAAAAAAAAAGTATTTTTTATTTGAAAATATATAAAAATAATATATTTTTTATTTTTAAAAAAATATTTTTAACATTAATACATTAAAACAATTGAAAAATATAAAAAAGTTAATTTTTTAGAAAACACAATATCTACCATGTTCCCAAACATGGACTAAAATAACTATTTTGGGATGCCCAGCTTCAATTATGACGTACAGTTCCTCTTTTCTTTTTTTAAAGAATGACAATACTAATCTCTGATGTTTTTTTTTTTTCATTTTTTCATTTAAAAAAGATTTAATTATAACTTTAGTATAATATAATAAAATAATTAATTAGTTCTTGTAGTTTCACACTGCATATTTAATCTATGCAAGTTGAATCTATTAAAACTTATTCTTTGAATAAATTTCACATTATTTATCAATTTTCTGTTTTTTATATATAAAGAAAAAGGGAGGAAAAAAATAAGATAAGAGGAGAGAATAAGATTGGAAATTTTGATTAAAAAAGTAATTTTGAACTAAAAACTGAGAATTTTCAATGGTGATCAAGTTATCATTTTATAACCTCTTATTTATACAACAGAAATCAATTAGTTAGTTTTTTTTATTATAGTGAAATGATAAAACTTATTGCAGTTCGGCCAGCAATGGATCCTCCAATGTTCCAATCACACACCTATACGATATGTGAATCATGCATCTATCTTGTGATGGCATCAAGTGATTCTACCAATTATCACTATTTAAAATTGAGAAAAAAAATAAAACTTTAAACGCAACGAGATTTCCATTTACCAACCATAACAAATATATCTAGATATTGAAAAATCTTTCTTATGGTGTGGGACGATTCATAAAGCTTCTGCAATGGTAACCGTTGAAACCAGCACCCACAAGACAAGCTCCCCCCCCTGCCTCACTATCTCAGTAAACACTCTGCCTCTGGAGATTCTTCAACAAAATTGTCAATTTTAATTTCTCTATTGGTATCAACGGTTTAGAATACTTTTCCAGCTTGATCAAATGATGTGATTTGCTCCGGAGAAGATGAATGCGGGCAACAAGCTTTTTGAAGCTCACTGTACCTCTTCAAATCAAAATTGTGGAGTTTCAGGAGCTGCTTCTGCTTGGCTGTAAACCTGCTCAGATAGAACCCCTGAAAAGAAGGCTCCTTTGATGTCCTGAGGAAGAAGGCATAGCTTGCCATGAAATAAATTGACGTCAAATAAAAGCAGACCGGCTCCATGACATCCCATGTAAGTTCCCAGAATGTCAGCCTCATGAAACCAGCTGTCTGAATGACTAAGAAAACAAGGCCACCCCATAGTTCCCGGCGAACAAGAGTCCTGGCCTTCTGATCAATCGCAGCTTTCTGTTTCTCCATTTCTTGCAGCTCCTTTCCTTCTTGGATCACCGGGGCTGGCTGCCGGGAATGGAATTAGGCCTCCGATTGCTTTCAATACCTGTATTTAACAGATATTGAAAAGAATCGTCTGTGTAAAAGACAACTACTCTACTAGACTAAGCATATTAATTTTGTTAGTGGATTAACAAGGTTATGATTGAAGGGAGTATGAATCAATCTCCCACGAAAGATATCAGTAAAATCAATATCAAACTAATAATCACTGACCAGCAGGGTTGGTTACCCTTGAATTCAGATTGCCAGTCCAAGAAACAAAGAATTATAAAAAACTCGTTTGAAAAAGCGTAATAATCAGCATAGAAAACAAAGAGTCAGAAAACAGCTTGGTCATTGTGTTAGGAATATTCATCATCTACACCTTGTCAGCTACAGCCTGGCAGCTGACCTGTTTTCCAGACCATGCTAGCTAGACTTTTTCAAAAACACCTGATCAAAACACAAATATTAAAAGGGAAAAAAGAACATAAATTCTTATCCTCCCAACGTTTCTTTCTTTCCTTCATTTTTCTGTCACTTGACATTTCTGTTATTAAAAAACAAAAAACAACTCCTGTCGTCAAGTTATATCTTTTATCTTTTCAGCTAAAACAAACTTTCTTGGTAAATTCATGTCGATTTGTTAAATAATATCACTGATTCTAAGGTTCATGTCAAGATCATTATGAATTATAAAGCTCTGATCATCAAGTATAGAACCCTAATTCCACCACGACCATTTTTAGACATCCAAATTTAACTCAAGCCAACCCAAATTAAATTATACATTTTCCTCCATCAACAACCAACTAAATGTGCATCTCTCTCACTGTTTTTCTTCTATTTTTTTTATATTCCCCCCACTAAAAAAAATAAATTACCCACGTCAAAATTTTTCCACTCCCAATGTCTCTCTATCTGATTTTAGTTATTTTAAATCGATAGTCTTTTTTTCTTTCGGGAATATCTAAATGCACCACAAGTGTGAATCAAATCTTGTCACTGAAGAAACTGAATGGCCCTTAGATCTGGAGTGAAACAACAAAAGTTTCATTTTCCTGCCGAAAGAAAACACAAAAAATGTGTATAAAGAACATATCAGTTTTCAGCTTTCCAGAAAGCTAAAGAAAATACCAAAACAAATTGTATTTAACCTTCACAGAATCATTATTGTCACTTTTGAAATCCGTAAAACAAATTTTAACATTATAAATTAATTAAAGTGCTAAAGAAACAGTATAAAGTTGAGATTTTTACCTGCTCTGGGTTTTAGCAGAACAAGATTTCCAAGGATAACAACAGTCCCAGATTCATCAAGACTCCTTGCTACCAGAATACCATTCTCAGGATCCGAACAACTCTCACAGCACACCCCAACAAACTCCGAATAACTAATCCACGTTTTCTCCATCTCTCTCAGCCTCAATTTAACCCCCTCCAACTGAGCCGCATTCAACAACTTCCTGGCAACCTCCACCGTCAACCCCTCCTCGGCCGCCACTTCGGGAGGCGGGGTCAGACCATCCAACCGGATCCTATCCCTCATGATGTCAAAACCCCGAATTTTATCAATCAAGCCCTCTCCAATCGGCAGTTGCCGTAGCTCAGGCGATAAAATGGCAGGTTTGTGAAATAATCGTCGGATAGAGCCGGATTCTCCAGGGCGATCGGGTCTGATGAGGGGTTGACCGGCATGTTGGAGGGTTCGGGTTTGGAACGAGGAGAAGATGCGGCAATTGGTCACGTATTGGTTGGATATTTTGGAGAAAGCAAAGAGACGCGCTGCTATGGATTTGTTTAGCGACATTGTGGTAATAGAAATGGAAACCTGAAAAAGAAACGAAAGTGAAAACGGGACGGGACGGGAGGTTTTGCCCTACGGCGGCGCTCTACAAAATTGGATGCATTTGGTGTTGTTTTGCAGTGAAATGGGAAAGGGAAGATGTGGCGTTTTTATATAGCTGTCAGGATGAGGGAGGTCAGGAGAAGTTGAACATATCGTGGTTTCTTGAGAGGTCACGCTAATTTGATTTAGTTTATGTTACGAATTATTACAAGCTTTCTTTCAAAGTTTAATATGTATTCTATGGATGTTTTGTAGTGCGTGTAGAACGTTTAAAATTTTAAATCACCACTATTTAGATGAAAACAAAGTAAATATATTTCTTTGACCTTCTCCCGCTCTTTTGAAATATATTCGCTTCGAGAAATTGAGAGGTTGAGTACACGGGGCCCAATCACGAGGATAAATATCGTGACCCTTGCCACCGTACACGTGGTTGGACATCTTTGGTAGACTGTAAACACCGGCAAGCACCGTCTCCTCATCAGAAATCTACACCTACAGAGGGCTGAAAACTTTAAAGAGGTACGAGAAATATCATGGGGTCTTGATTAACCAGCGTACACGTGGTTGGCTAATGTAAGAAATTTACAAATGGAAGGCTGAAAACTGTTGAGAGGATGATGTTGACTTAAAACTGAAGTGGCACGATCATAGTGAGCACGTGTAAGAGGGAGGAGGAATCGTTATCTGATAAATATAAAAGCTAAAATAGACTTGATTACATGGGATAAGAAGGGTAGAGTGGAAAATTGGAATTAGACAGGTCAGGTTACTGGAGAAGGGGTGGGTCGACAGGGTCTGATTGCGTCCACGCAAACGTGTCACCACATATCTTGGATGAACATGTCGAAGAACATACTCTTTCTTCACGTAAATTTCTCTTACTTTTGAGAAGGTTGTCAATACAGTTGTTTTCGTATGCAATACTGATATATCTTATTTTAATTTAAAAACTAAAATAAATTAAAATAGATTTTATTTCATTTTCATTTTGTAAACTGCAACATTTCATTATGGTTGTTGTGTTGTCAAATAGCATTATTTTTTTTGTTCTTTTTTTTTAAAAAAAGAAATTTTTTTTAGTCTTTCACTATCAATTCATATATTTTTTTAATTTAACTGATGCTGTTAGAATAAAATATTAATATAAATTTCCTTTGATATATTGTTATATTTCATATTAAAATTTTAAGATCAATCAAAATTTAAAAAGACTTTATGAGATCTGTCAATGGTGATTTTATATTTATTATTTTAAAATATTAATTTTTGATATCTTTTTTTAAAGATTGATTATTTTTCTCAATTTCATCATTGAATAATAGGTTTATTGAGAATTGAATTTTATAAAAAAAAATTATTTGTTTTACTTGGGATTATTATGGTTTCATAATCTAGATCATGAATATAAAAATTTAACCCGAATTAATTTAATATGTTGTTGTCTCAATATTTTTTAAAAAAATATTTAATCTTGATTTTAGTATATCAAATTATAGTTTTTACAAGTTGTCTAGCTTCTTTTTAAACTTGAATACTTGTGTTTGAAATTTGAATTAAATATTTTTCAAATTTAATTTTGAATTTAAATTAAATTTATATTTGTTAAAATGATACCTTGAATTATATATATATATATAATATGACTCGTTGACTCGAGATCCAATCCTATATTGGATAATTGGAAAAATAATATTATTATAACTAAATTATTATGGATTTTTTTAATATATAATAAAATGAAAGATTAAATTAATCTGAGTAAATTCAAGATTAATATTCTAACTTTCAATGAGGTCATAGGTTGACTTAACTTTCAAGTAACTATTATGTACTTAAGATTAAAAAAAAACTAGTTGACACCAGGGGAAGGGATCACAGTCTCATGTTTTGCTAGCTTTTTAAAATGATTCTAACCCAACCCAACGAGAATTGCCAAGAAACAAAAGTGTAAACACAGTTTCAGCAATCATTTTAGCGTTGGATTCTCGTAAGAATTTGCTTTTACCTATGAACCCATCCTACTTACAGGAGAGGAAGTGATGGGACTGCTGTTTTCTTTCCACCTGGAACAGTCTTTTTCAAAGGGTAAAATCTCACCCCCAAAAACTCATATGCCACACTGGTATTCGGATTTGCACAAACCCTAGTGGAAACGTTGGCCCACCAGCATTTTGAGTCACCATCATGGAATTCACACCAAGGATTCCTCAAGCAAACATCAATCAATAATAATAATTATTATTTTAATATGATGTCCGAACCTGCTTGTGTGCATTTTAGCTGATCCCACAAGCCCTGAAGTTAATGATTATATAAGTTTTCAGTTGTTGATCCTACAAGCCCTGAAGTTAATGATTATATAAGTCTTCAGTTGTTGATCCTACAAGCCCTGAAGTTAATGATTATATAAATCTTTAATGGTTATCATATTAACAATTATAGAGCTCAAACTTAAAATCATAGAAAAAACAAATCTTTTAATTTCAAGCTCTTATCGTTGAACAACCTACTACTAAATTACCTCATCAATCAATAAGTATTGCTCCAATTGGTGATGTAATGAACATGTGATTTGGTTCCCATTTGTCTTTGACTGATGTGGAATGTGAGGTGAGCAAAGTTTCTTCTGTTTTTTTTAATGAGAAAAAACATCTTGTCCATGTAAAGCTGAGGATTGGAATCAGAGTGCCCAAAGTCTTACGCTTGCACCCATTCATATTTACACTCAAATCACAAATAAAGCAGCATTATATTTGTGGATGTATGTGGCCAAAGATAAGAGAGGACAAGGCAGTGCAGCAACGGCAACGCATAAGATCTTGGTTACATTTTTCACATCAAACTCGACGAGAGATCAACTTCTGAATTCGGAGGACTAATCCAACCTAGATCGAGTATGTGATGCTTAGTTCCTATATTATCTTTGTCAATATACAACGCATTGGAAGAAGAAACACAAGTCATTTGGATGTTGCTGCTAAATTTATTCTATGGTTTGAGCAGACTAAACTTAAAGAAAATAACTTTGATGAAGTAGATTACATAATTAGAGATCTTACTTGTGTTTCTACAATATAAGATAATTCTATAGTTTATTATTTTTAATATTGTATTTTTTATCTTTTAAAAAGAGATAATTGGTTGTTTATTTTGAACTGCATTATTATATAGTTAAAGTTTTAATTACATTATATACATGTATTTGATAATATCTGTTACCTTGTTAATTGAAACTAATAACTATAATTTTGCACTCATTTAAATTTTAATAATAATTAAACCATTCAAATGGAAATTAATTAAGTGTTTAACATTCTTTTTGTTTTTGTTCTATGTGTTGGATTATTATTTGTTTAATTTAGAATGGAGTGACAATATATGTCATTTAGATTGTACAATATACTAATATTTGTTATCGGTGACAATAGCATTTAATATGACTGCATCTAAGAGTATTATTGCTAATTTGAATCGTGGAAACAAACTAAATGAGAAGAATTTCAATGTTTGGCGTCGTAAGATTGAGTATCTCCTGGAAGAGCAAAAAATGCTAGAAACAATCACACAACTGATGGTTGAACCTGAGCAAGGAAACAATCAACTTTATAAATGCAAGGATCATGAAGATCGCCTTTTGATGTTGAAGAACATGAGAAATGATATAATGTTGCATTTTGAAAGGCTCGTTCAGCTCAAACTGTTTGGGACGTAATAAAGATTCAGTATGGAGAAATCTCCACTACTAGACTTCAGCAGTTAACCCTAAAACTCAATGATTATAAGAAGCGCTAAAATCAGACACGAGGCAACATCTTCAGCCAAGTTAAAAGGCAAGTTAATGATTTTGATGAAGTTTTAGATGATCTTTCATCTGATGATGATTGGATAACTGAAGGGGATGAACATGATGGTTCATCAAATATTGATTTACTTGGTGTTATTAATAGTGCAACACGAAGAAAAAATGGAAAAGAAGAAGAAAGTGATGAAAAAAATTTAATGATGTTGAAATGAATACTAATGGTATTAAAGATTATTTTGAGATTCAGAATGATGTCAATCCAAATAATTCAAAGAGCTCGGAGTTAAGTATTGCTAACAATACTAATGTTAAAGTTAGAGCTAGTAGTAGTAATAATATTCACAACATCAGTATTGGTACTAGTAGTAGTAGTAGTAGTAGTAGTAGTAGTAGTAGTAATCCTTTCAATAGTAATGATTTTGATGAATGTCTTATAAATAATGAGGAAGATGAAGGTAATGAGGTTGGTTTTAGTTTACATGGCACGCCAGCAAAGTGTTTGTTTTAAATTTATTAGTTTTTACCTAATGAAATTCTATGGGCATAATTATTTTGTATTGTATTTTTAAGTTATTTTAAATCATGTATGAATCTTAACTAATAAAGTTTTATGTACATAATTATATTTTTAAATATTTTTGAAATATCAATACCATAGCAATCATAAGGCAAACCAACACACCAGCAACTTGCCTTAGGTAGGGCGTACTAGGGGTGCTAAAACTTTCCCTTTACGCAACCAGTCTCTTGCCTTAGAATCTCTGAAAGACTAGTTTAGGTTTTTTAGTAACCATAATACTAGGTGGTGACTCTCTTTTTCACAAAAATAAAGATAAAATCCCGACATGAATTCCCCCGCTCACGAGGAGAATCGCCATGACGCCACGCTCTCACGGAGGGTGCGACACTCAACATGATAGCATAACTAACCTCATAATATAAATTAATTATCTTAATACAAAAGTTAATACAAATATCATAATTGTGAAACACTACCTATACATAATGGTAAAAGTACTAATTACAATAAAAGAACATGTTCTAAAGGTCTTACAAAACGATATGCTATCAAGCTATAAGCCTTACAAAAAGATGAATAATGATAGGGTGAGTTCAACAACTCAATGAGTAGATAACGTTCAATATACATACACAAGGTAGTACATGTTGGCACACATTATGACTTTATATTCTTACAAGAAAGTTTCACAAATAAGTCATAACAAGAATAACATATGATTCATGGATGGTTTCAGTAAAACTTGATTTGAAAGAAATTTAATTTTGATATATAAAATTTAGTTTTAATATATGAAAATTAGTCCAAAAGAAAATATCATTTGTGCTATAAATAATTTTTGAATTGAAAAAAGTCATCTTGTTTGAATATAATAATGATCAATTAGCTTTTAAATGTGTATTTGGTAGTGTAATATATGATGCTTTTGTAAAAAATATATTTTAATTAAAAATATATTAAAATAGTATTATGTTTAGATTTATTTTATTTTGATTTTTTATATCAACCCATTAAAATCATTGAAAAGCACCTAAAAATCATTAATTTAGTTTTTTTTAAATACCTTAAAAAATCCTGTGAAACAAATTATCAAATGAAGATTATCAATGAAGTTTAAGTTCCAATGTCAATTGCAACTTAGAGTACTTTCTACAAGTTTGATTCCTCGCGCAAACAATTTTTTTTCTAACACAAAATAGTAGGGGCATTATTAATATTTTTTTATCATCAGTAAAAAATTTAATAAAATAAATAAAGAACTATATTTATCATCTTTTTTTTTCCATCTCTCTCTCATGTTGATTCAACCCTTTTTCTTCTTTAACCTCACCAAACTTCACGAGAATCATACGTGAGTTCAGCAGAAAACACGGGTGGAGGGCTGTGCATGCAATCATAATTGAAGGCACAAAGACAACCTGCTTGCCTAGCTACCCAAACCCCAACCAGTTCGGCACTTCCTAACAAACTATTCAGTTAAAGGCTTGCTACAACAAAACTGAAGCTCAAAATAAAATAATATCAAATCAAATAACAAAACTCAACTAAAAATTCAAATAATCTAAATCCAAAACATAAGTTAAAAAATCAATCTCCTTACTAATAAACAATGATTAGGCTATCTTCTATCATCAAAAATCATACATCTGTGTGAACTATAATTGCTGGAGAAGAAAATGAATCCAAGCAGATGTGCTGTGGATATAAAACCAAAACATACACCACCACAATGAACAACTAAGTTGTTCAGGAGTTGAAGCAACACCAGCACATTTGTCACAGAACAGCAGTAATATCACCGGTAGGAAGGGATGGGATTATGATTTCACCCTATCATCATGTAGAAAAGAACTTGGAAAACATCAGCAAACGCAGTTCTGTCTTGCCTGTGTTTACGAAATTGATAGAGACACTCATAATACAGTTGATTGAGAAACTCGTAACACAAGCATGCCAAAACGAGAACCCTATCTAAGTGGCAATTTGACTCTCCATAGCTGAGAGCAGCCATTACCCCTGCCACTCTCCTGTGCATGTACATGGTGCTGTCAGCTCGCCATACAATCTACTTACAGCATGCCTCAGTATACCTTTTCTTGGCGATGCCATCAGCATGAGAACGCTCATCCATAATGGTGTCAAGATATCAAGTGGCTGGCAAAAAGAAGGTTACAAATCTTTTCCCCCATGGGGACACTATTCTGATGATGATTATTAATCAGCAGTCCCTTCTTTTCCTTCCTAAATGTTTTTGCTTCACTAATTCTGCCGCTTCTTTCTAGACCAGCTAATAGAACATTGTAAGTACCTAAAGAAGGATGTATCCCTTCCCTTTTCATGTCTTCGTAAATCTGAAGTGCTTTTTGTGGACTACCAGCAGAGAAATATACGCTAACTAGAGCAGTATAAGTGGCAGTGCACTTCTGGGCTTCAGGCAATAAATCAAAAATCTTTACAGCACAAGTGGGCCTTTTAGCGCATCCCAAGCCTATAAATTAAGAGTGAAGCTTGATACACTCCAAGAGAATGCCCAGCCAGAGTCATTTTTTCAGCAATGTCCACAACCTTCAGAGATGTGTGTGATCTTATCGACATGCCTATCAAAGCAAGATATGATGTTCTTTCCAGTTGTATTCCCATTTTCATGCTGTATTCAAAGGCCAACAAAGCACCATCAGGTCTTTGGTGATCACAGTTTCTTTCAATGATGGTTGCAACAATCCAAGAATCCAGTAGTATATTCTTATCCATTGTACCAGCAAGCAAATGGTCAACTGCTACGAGATTGTGCTTTCTCAAGAGTATCAGTACAAGACCTCTATCTAAATCATCATCAGCAACAGTTTTCATAGTCTCCAAGGCATCCACATCACCAAATGATTCAGTATCAATATGAGGATTAACTTTCCTGAGGAGAGCATCACTCACACCAGCATCTTTTAGAGTTCTGAGTGCTTCCATATATACAGGGTAGCGAAGAACGAGCTGATTTTGTTTCATATATTGAAGAATCTGGGTCATTGTCATTGTCTCCCCTGCTTTGCAACACCTCTCAACCAAAATATTGCATGCAGCTTTATCAGGTTGTACCCCTGCTTCTTGCATTTTGCTAAAAATTTCAAGGGTTTCTTGGTATTTGCCTGGAAACCATCACAAAATTGAAATTAAACTCCTACAAATACAATACTCCAACAAAATATAGCCCAATACTGGAAAAGCAATGCATGGTAAAAGTTGTAAGTTTAAAGCACCAGTAACGAAATGCTAACATGAAAAGCCATCTCCTGAACTGCTAAAAAACTATTGAATTTGTTCTGAACTGACATTCCATATTTTTATCCTACAGTATTTTTTTTTGGTAATCACGTGTGGTGTGGCCAGCGCAGGTCATGCCTTGCATCACCCACATTAGCTTTCTCCATTAGTTCAGTGTTGTAAAGCAACAGAAATACTTGTTGAGGAGGCACAATCAATTGTCTAGAAGTTGACGATCATTTCAAAAACATCACTAAAGTTCATGGGAAATTCTTTTTAGACCATAACAAAAATTTCACAAACTTTCATCAAGCTTATTTAACCTTTTGCCATGGCAGACTTATTGTTCGATCATCGAATGAAAGCAAGTCACAAGCCTCAAACGCAAAATAAATATCTTCAAGGCATCAACAATTATACTGATTTTTGCACAAAACATCATAATTGACCAAAACTAGATTCAAAGTTTTCCATCTAAAGAAGCCTTCATATCATCAAACCCACCACCCAGAAAAACAACACTCACACGCACAAAACAACAAACACAAAGGGCGCAATTAAATCTCACTCACCAGAAACAACTAGATGCTCCATTAAAACAGTATACGTATGACAATTTGGAGAAATCCCCAGATTCAAGCATCTCCTTATAAACACCAATACCCTCTTTCACTCTCTTATTATCGAGCAAAACCTTTAGATAAGCCGTATACGAAACAACAGTAGGAAAACACCTATTTTCTCTCATTTCTTTCCAAATTTCCACTGCTCCGTCAACATCACCAGACTTTGAAACCCAATTCAAGATTGAAGTATAGGTAACAACATCAATTTTTAACCCCATTTCTTGCATTTTCTTGAATACATATTTCATCGATTCAATCCTTCCAGCTTCTCCAAAAATATCGAGCATGGTTGTGTAAGTAAACTGGTCATGTTTAAACCGTTTCAACTTTGAAGCCCAGCTAAAAAAAAGCCAGGCCTTTTCCATTGGTGGATGGGTTTTAAGTATTTGATTGACTGTAAAAGAATCCCATTTGATATTTAGTTTTGTTAGCTCTTCTTGTGCCGAGTCCCATGTTGAGTATTTCAAGATATTGTATATGTTTGAGATGATGTTCCTCATGTAAGTTTTTTGGGGCTCTATTCCATTTGACAATGGTGACTTGGGATTTGGGTTTCTTGATTTTCTGGTGAAAAATCTGGTGAAATTTTGAGGTTTGGATTGGTGAAAACATTTTATGGGAATCTTGAAATAGTGAGATGGGAAAATAGTGTTGATAGATGGAGACAACAATTTTTTTGTGAGAAATGTCTGGGGAGTTTTGAATGGCAACATAAATAAATATTTACGAGGATCCAAACTCTACATGGGAAACGAACGCCAGAGCTCGGTCTGTGGAGGAAATTTAGAAAAGAGAAGAAGCGCGCGGATTTAAGAGTGGTGGTGGTGTTAACATGGGCCAGATGAGAAGGCTGCACCTGTCCGCAGAAAAAAAAACTAGATGAGTGAAAACAGGCTTTTCTAAGTTTTAACTTTTAATGTCTATGGGGAATATTCTGTTGGGTTAAACTTGTTTTTTAATTTTTTTTATTTAAAAATATATTAAAATAATATTTTTTTTATTTTTTAAAAATTATTTTTGACATCAAAATAATTTAAAAATATTTTTTTTTAGTTAAAGTAAAAATAAAAATAAATTAAGTTTTTTTAAAAGTATTTTTGAAATGCAATGTCAAATACCTGATTAAAGATAAATTGGTGGTGCAATTACAATTTTTTTTAGTTATTTTATTTTAAGATTTAACAAAGAAAAAAAATCAAAAAATAGTATATTGTTTTTTTAGGTTTTTATTTGGACTTTAATCAAGTCTTTCTCTTTAACCAAGTCTTTTTTTTTTCATTTCACCAAAATAAAATCAGACTAAAAAATTTAACCGAAAAATATAAAGTTTTTTATAGAATATTTTTTAATTTAAACCGGTTCGGTTCAGTTTTGTTTTACCAGTTTTAGCCTTAGAAAACCAGAACGGACCAAAAAAATTTATAAATATTTTATTCGGTTTAATTAGTTTTTTTATGGCTAATTTTTTAAATTTTCTTGCTTACCAATACTTAAATCTGACAAGGCTAGCATCTGTTCTTTGTTATAAAACCGTGGCATCTTTCAAAGATACGAAAACTTCTTTCATTAGTTTTAGAAGAGAAAAAACAAAAAGATTTTATTGTGGATAGATATTAGTATTCTAACGAGGGTTTGCGGCGGTGGAATAAGGTAAAAGGTCAACAACTCCTTGCCTTGTAGTAGAGAGACCAGCCTTTGGTTTTCTCTTACACACCTACGTAACCTCAAGCCTAAAGAGAAGACTAACTATTATCATGACATGCTTTATGTCCTATAATTCAAGACATTTTATAAGAAGTTTAATGGTTTTCTAAACCTATAAAAATAAATTAAGTATTAAAGGTTTCCAAAACCTATAAAAATAACTTATTTTATGAATTATCCAAACCTAACATTTTTTAAGAAGTTTTATGGTTTTCACTGAATAATTAATAGATTTTATTAGTTATTCCATATGCCTACTTAAAAAATAATAAAGTCAGGTTGGAGAAAACAAATTTAAGTTGAGATATTTGGTTTCGTTGCAGGTTTTATTTTCTGTTTTCTTTTTTTTTTCAAGATAAACATATAAATAACTAATAAAATATTATTAATTACTATATCAACATGATAATTTTTTCACACTCAAACTCCTTCCTAACCATTAAAAAACTTGAATCATGATGGGTTTTCAACAAACCTCATCATCATCATCATCATCAACATCCAACAAATTGTATTTACCAGCCATAGCCTATCTTCGATTCTGAATTTAAAAAATAAAAGGCACAAGTGACACAACCTGATCTCAGTTTCTCCACTCACGACTCATTAACAAGACTCTCGATTTGACATTCCTCCAACCAACTCATGCTCTCCACCAATGGATTCCAATTCCCAGTGCTCTTCACATCTTTTTTCTTCCACTACCCTAGGAAAGGAATATCAAACTGTTTTGGGAGGAGTACAGTTTAAAGTAAAATGATTCGTTGTAAATGACTATAATAACCTTATGAATAAAGGAAGGATTATGTGGATTAATTTTCAATATTGTGAGGAAGACTTTGTTGGGAATAAAAATCCCAGCAGCATTTCACCGAGGCAAAAAACCTGTAAAGTACCTTACTTGTTGGAGGTTAACAATATATATACTATATTGAAACACGACACTCAACAGAGTCGTTGTAGTATAGTGGTAAGTATTCCCGCCTGTCACGCGGGTGACCCGGGTTCGATCCCCGGCAACGGCGCTAATTTCTTTTTGCCACACGCGTGACTTCATGTACGGATTTGATAGAGAAATTAACTATATTTTCCAAACTTCTTCCCTGATCCCAGCAAAGATTTTGACCCAAGGAATCCCAATCTAAAGCAGAAACTATATTGAATGCACTACTACTTTCCATCAATGCAGATGCCTCAAAATCTATGAAGGCATTCTTCTCTAGACACAAGAACCAGGAGAGAATTACGTTCTGAAATATAAGTTGTGTTCTCTTTGCTTTGCAGTTCTTAAAACACACTGAATAGCACATGACACAAATGATACATCATTCTTGTTTTATGAGCAATGAAAACTTAAGCACGAGGGAGAAAACTAAGCTGTCCCTACTGCTATTAATCTGAATCGCAATGTTGTTACAACCTCTCTGAGAAAACATTGATGCAATAAGCTTTCTTTGAAAACTGTAGAGAGATCTAGCTTTACACAAACACCAGGCAACCGGGAAACAATTGAAATACAAGATCAATTAGTTTTGCCTGTAAGCAATGTAATTAGCCAATGCAATCAACGGAGCCGCCTTCTCTTGATCAAATCCGGCGAGCAACTCCTTAGCGTCGTTAAGCAACTTCTCAGCAAATTCCCTAGACTTCTCAATCCCCATTAACTTTGGATAAGTTACTTTATCCGCAACCAGATCTTTCCCTGCGGTTTTCCCCAATTCTTGTGAAGATTTGGTAACATCAAGAATATCATCTACTACTTGAAACAGCAATCCAATGCTCCTCGCGTATCTCCTCAATTTCTCAACTTCCTCATCGGTCCCTCCACCTAATATAGCCCCTAAAACGACCGCGCCTTCCAATAACTTAGCAGTCTTATGAACATGAATATATTCAAGCTGTTCCAACCCCACTTCGGACAACCCTTCAGAACAAATATCCACAACTTGCCCAGCAACAAGTCCTTCAGCACCAATCGCTTTCGCCAATTCAGCAACTGCACGAACAATTCTAAGAGGCGAAACATCGAGTGTATACACTGCAATATATTCAAATGCAAATGCCAGTAAAGCATCCCCTGCCAAAACCGCAACATCCTCGCCAAAAACGATATGATTGGTGGGTTTTCCGCGGCGAAGATCATCATTATCCATACAAGGAAGATCATCGTGCATCAATGACATGGTATGGATCATTTCTACAGCACAAGCAGCAGGCATAGCCATGGATTCAAACCCACCAACAAGTTCACAAGCAGCTAGACAAAGCATTGGCCTAACCCTCTTCCCACCAGCCAAAAGAGAGTAACGCATAGACTCATGGATTTTAGCCGGTTCCTTAAGAGAAACAGCAGTATCTAATGCTTTGTTAACAGAATTGGCTTTCTGTAGCATATAAGACTTGAAATCAAAAGTGGGTCTGTGTTGATCTTCTTGAGTAGTCTCTTCTTTTGTAAGAACTGCACAAATTGAAGACATGGGTTTTCTCTGTTTTCGATGTATTGAAGGGATTTGAAGGGTTTTATGGCCCGGGGAAAAGAAGTTTGACATGGGTCGGGATCTGGATCTTGTGTCTTTGTTGATGACCGAAGTTATCTGAACCCATGGACCCAGATTCACAGAAGTCATTTTTTCTTCTTTTTTTTTCTTTCGTGTGTGAGAGAGAGATTGTTGCAACTCTGTGAACGCGAGTTGATGAAACCAATTGGGGGGGGTTTGCCTTGGTGGGTATCTATATAATTGTAATAAAAAACTGAAGTGCAAGTGTAAAACAGGTTAGGTTAGGTCTGAACAGTAGGGCTAAAGGTTGGCAATGAGACTTCATCTTAGCCATAGATGGAATAACATTTGAGTGTCCATAAATGAGTTTGACTTTCCTACAACAAGTACTGAGAAAACGAAGGTATCCAGAGAGAAATAGGAATCTAGAGAGGGATTGGAACTGGAAGTTTTGAGCAGAGAGAGTGGGTGCAAGAACTGTTATGCTGAAGCTAAAACCAATGGAAATGATAAGTGTGGAAGATAGGATTTTGGATAGGATTGGATGGGATCTTACAGGGCGTATTATCAGATTCTTTTCATAAGCTTGCGTGAATTGTCAGAATTTAAAACGTTTATGAAAGTAATAATTCAAGTTTTATGAAGTTTTTATTTATTTATTTTTTCAAAGTATCATAAGAAAATGTTAGTTGTGGTATATTAAAGGGTTTTTTTTATGAATAATTATGTTCAAAAATCAATTAGATTTTGGAATGGTTGTGTGAATAATTAATGAGCTATAGGAAATGAAATGGTATGAATAAAAGAACATGGGATTATGTTGAAATTTGCTTGCATTGTTGTGTAGAATTGTGTATTGAAATTACATTTAAAACAAATGCGTATACATGGGATATTGATTTAATATCTGTTTAGAAGTATGATTGAGTTGCTTTTAAAAATATTTTTTGTATTTAGAAATACATTATAATAATATTTTTTTATTTTTTAAAATTATTTTTTGGTATCATCATATGAAAAATAATTTAAAAATAAAATATGAAATGCTAAATTCAGCCTAGTCAAGAGATGAAAGAGAAGGGACTTTGAATACAATGTTGTGTTATATTAATATGGGTGGACTTGAACTAAAATAAGTTTAAATGATCCTTGAATAAGAAATTGAAAGGAGTGGCATGAAAAATAAAAGGTAGGTTGTGTTCATGTACTTTTGTTTTTGAACTTGAATATAAAATGTTAATCTTACGATTTTGATATTATTTCATGCTTACAAGTAAGATCATGGCATGATGTTAGCCTAAATTATTTTAGGATAAATTATTTTAAATAAAATATTATCTTAATATATTTATTTAACAAACAACCGATATTAAAATCAAAAATGAAATTGCCTTCCCAATGTATAATTTGTGGATTCAAGACATGTTCCACGAGAAAACCGCCGGGACATGTTTCATGTTCATAATCTGTCATTAACTTGATTTGACAAGACAGACACGTTTATCGTGGAAGAGCTTGACCCGAAGCCGATGGCTTCAATGACAGCAGGTGTGAAGTACAGCACGTGTTTTCTGAAAAATTAAGTTTCAGGATCAACTACATAGAAAGAAAGAAAATTATTAGATTTGGCAAAAATCCCATAAAATTTAGGAATCAAGACCAATATTTGAGAGGATTTTATTGGGGCATATAAAAGTTACCTTAAAAAAAACTCATAATCTTTATACCAGAAGAACAAATGATGTTCCTCGTCAATTTCTTTTTTAATTATCTTAGGAAACTTCTTTATCACTAAATAGAAAAAAACATACGAACAATCTGAGTTTTTTTTCTTTAATTCCTATTATATATATATATATAGCCGTTTTCCACGCAATGTTAGGAATCGATTTGCTTCTTTTATATTCCCTTTAATCCCATTTGAATTATTTCTTAATTGATATTGGTGTATTAAAAATCCGGTTATGATGCATAGCTAATTAAGCTTACTATTTTTTTCCCTAACCACAAATTATACAAATCCAATAGTGATGTCATGAATTTGTTTAGGAAAGTAAATATATCTTAATTAATGTTGTTTTCTAGTTTTTTTTTTATTATGTATTGTAATGTTTTTCTAATTTTTTTCTATTTGAAAGGAATATTTTTTCTATTAAGTATCATTAGGATTTTCTTAAAAAAATTCTTTATATATAGGGTTGTGATAATCTTTTGGTAAGTGGAGAATCAAATGAATAAAATTAACTACTCTAAGAGTCTCATGTAATTACTATGATGTTCTTGATCTTTGAAGGTTTTGATTTGTAATAAATTTTATTAACGTTCACTCATATCAACATCTTTTGTTATTGGAATTTAACGATTCTTGGTGGTTTTTGTTAGACGTTGTAAGAGACATGTACAAGAGCTTAATGATTCATGGTGGTTAGATGTTGTGCTATTGAATAACCATGACTAAAAAAGGTTGTTGAGCATGATGTGTTTGAGTAGAAGAGGGAAAAAATGACAACGAATTAGTGTGTTGTTTCTATATATGTAAATTGTTGTCATTGAAAATTTTAATAGTAGGTATGATGAAGTGGTTTCCATAAAAATATTGTGTTTGCACAAAATTATTAGAATTCCATGATGGGGTGGTCCCAACACAAAGAATGTTTATGAAGGACATTTGATGCAAGAGCTTTTTAGGAAAAAAAAGTATTTTATTTTGTATTTTAGTGTTGTTCTAGTTTTCTTTTATTTGAAGGGAATAGTTTTCATAGTATATTTTTATTCAATATTAATAGGGTTATCTAGTTTTTTTTCTCTATATAAAAGGTTGTAATAGCTTTTTAACAAGTGAAGACAGGATAAATAAAATTAAATATTTTAAAATTATATCTTTTTGGTATTTATGACACCATGCTTGTAAATCTTAGACCGACCTAACATGTCAATACAAGACTTAATGATGCAGGACATAAATTAATTTTAAATTTATACAAAAATTTACTGAGAAGTTAGCTCAATTAAACTTGAATGGCCTATAGAGTTGACCTAAAATTCAGGTAACCTAGCAAAATTAAAATGACATTTGACTTATTTTTAAAAAAATATCATCATTTTGATTCAAGTGTAAAAATACTTTACAGTTGAGAAGAAAAAATCATTTCTTTCTGTGAATCAAGTCTACCATTTCTCCCTTCATTTCAAGTTTATTTTTTCTAATCCACACACAAAAGAGCATCAACCTTTAATTTTAAGCAAGTATTTTTTTTTTATAGAATGAATTTCAATTTTGAGCAAGTAAAATTCTTCTTCTTTTTATTTGGTTGGCTTTTTGGATTAATATGATCTTGATCCTTACTCATTTGTGGATTGTTTTTATTTAGTTTTGGCTTATAGGATTTAATTACCTTTTTGTAAGTTTCCCAAATAGATTTTCTTTTCCATTTGTTTATAATTTGAAAATAATCTTTTTACTTATTTGTTTATTTTAGTACAAACATAAATTGTGAACTTGGTTAAATACAAAGTAGAAATCTAGTGTTGAGGCTGAAAATACATAAATTGTTAATATTTTTTTCACATTGAAAACATTCGAAAACTCATTGAGAATCACATTTAAATTTATAGTGAACTGGATTGGATTATTAGAGAATTTAGATGAGTAATGCCTCAATTTTGACTAGTGACTACTAAACAAATCAATTGAACTAAAAATTAAGAATTATAATATGTACGAACTTTCAACAAGATTTTGTTTTTACTTTCCATAATTAAATTGCTCCACTCATTTTTTTCCTTATTGAAAATTTCAAGTATTTCACCTAGAAGCTTCATTATTCATTTCAAGAATAAGTGTTAAAAAAGCTCACGGGACAATGTCACAATGTTACTCCACTGTTCTAAAAACGATAGGTCAATTTGTCTACTACAAATACGAGTATCATGTATAAATGATGTCTACAAGAGCATATATATATATATATATATATATATATATATATATATATATATATATATATATATATATATATATATATATTATACAAATAGAGTAATTCAAAAGGAATAGAGTTAAAAGAGACAACAAAAAAAGTGTAAGATGTGTATATAATTTTTTTTGAAAAAAATGCTATCTCAACAAAAGAGAAAATAATAAAAATTAAAAACTAAAACTAAAAGTATATATAAACAAAAATAGGAACTATTTAAGAACTATAAAAAATTAAGGAATTAAAATAAAAAATTAAAAGTATAAGGGTCGAAAACAAAACCAAATATATTATCAATTTCAATCAAATAAAATTTTTTAAAAATCAAATAAAGTATAACATTTATACAGTAAAGTTTGATATAATAAAACATATCAACACATCATATTATAATAACAGGAATATTGAAGGTTTAACATCTAAAATTATTATTATTATTATTGCTAAAACAATAAAAATTATTAAATTATTTCGAGAAAAAAAACTCAAAAACATTAAAAAAGAGGAACCAAGAAAAAAAATACTAAAATTATTATTCTTATTGCATTAATAATGGAAAAAAGGAGTCAATAACTTTAACAAAAAAAGAAAAAAAAAATTATAAGCAAAAGAAATAATATGATGTCAAAATAAATAAATAAAAAACAATCAAAAGAAAGAAAAATATAAAAAATTATAAGCAAAAAAAAACAATGCATAAAAGGCACGCTGGCAGGGGTTGAATCCCTATCCTCCTGTTTAGAAAACAGATTATTTTCCACTGAGCTACAGAGTGTTTTGTCTTTTTTTACTCCCCAAAAATAGATAAACATCAGAAAATAAGCGAACCGAACCGATCCAAACTAAAAATTAAACAACACTATTACAATTCACAATAATTTCACTCCCAAACTACAGCAATCAAACCTGATCTCTTTTAATATATAGTATAATAAGCACAGCACAATTCACAATAATTTCTGTCAATAAGAAACGGCGTCGTTTCCGTTATTTCGTGATTACAACAGTGAAACAACACAGAAATCCAACTTCATTTTGCCTTCGCAGAGGCAACGAAAACTGGAAACAGTCTATAAATCTGTTGTTATTCCGGGAGAAAATAAGACAACTAACACGAAATAGAACGGAAGGCTGCAAATAATTACCAGCAAAAGTAGTAAGAGAGCAATCAGAGAATAGAGCAAGAGGAAGAGGATTCAGCACCATTTCCATTGGGGTTCTTAGGATCGACACCGGGCCATTCACGGCAGAGACAGTGTTGCCCTTCAGGGATGCCCCTGTAAACGGAAGGAACATGCCTGCCGCAACCACCCCATGTGGTCTTGCCGCACGTTGAGCAGGTCACCTTGTAACACATCTTCCGGATCTGCGAGTTCTGTAGATTGTTTCTTGTTATGTTCTGTTCTCTCTTCGCCTCTTTAATGAAGTGGATCAGGATTGAAATGCGACGAGAGAGAAGAGGAGGGTCATTCATTTTTTATATCACGGAGATATCATCATGGCCTGCCAATAAAACGCCGGTTCGAAGCATCTATAACTTGCGGGTCCAACACGGAATCAATTTAAAAATACTTTCTTAACGTATCATGAAAAAACTAGTTTCACTAAAACTTGCCTCTAATTTGACCACAAATGTGTAAACACATAACCAAGTCTTTTTAAAGAAATTTCCAACATGCTTTGTCATTGGGTTGTCAAAACTTGTGTGCGCGGAAAGCTGGTGTCTATTAATATGACAAATTGCAGACTCTTGACAGATTAATCAAACGTCAACGCTCGTGATTATATTTGCCAGAATTATAAACTAACGTTAAAGAGCCCCTTTCATGAAAAGGGAAAAGGGTTCCTTTTCAGCCAACGAAGTTGATTGAATTAATAATGCAATAATGAGGTTTCTAGCTCCAGTTAAAATCTTGCAAGGAAATTTTGCCATTACAACTAAAGGGTTAAGGGTATGGATCAGTCATGAAAACCAAAGGTCCTCAGCTTGACTAATGGTAATCATGATATACAGGAGGAGCTCGAGAAAGTATTCTCCCGGATGCCGGTTCATTCCTTTGCTGTCAACTGTTTCCCTCGCCACCGTGAGACTTCGGATCTGAAACGGGGTTGGTTTGTTCAAGGTTAGCTACTGCTTCTGGTCCATACAACCGAGTCAACTCCTCCTGTTATGACAGCAGACTCACATTTGTTTAATGAGCGATCAAATTTTAGCAAGAAGAACGAAAACAAACTTTAATGAAGACGAAGGAGGGAGTAACCATGATATCGAGTGACGAAGCTAAAGATGCCCATGTTGCACGTACCAATCACTAAATGATTATGATGAATGGAGTTTCAAATAAAAAGGGTAGGGGCTAAAATAAACCTTAATTGAATCGTTTTCGGATTTAAGCTTGTTGCAGTCTTCGGAGAGACTCTGCAATTCATCTCTAAGATTGCGATTGTCATTGTTCAAATTCTCTACCCTGCCTTGTAGCTCCTCACACTCTGCCTGGTTAAGATGAAAAGTCGAAGCAATAGTTATCAGCTTTTAACAGGAGATTAACAGCAGCAAACCTTAAGATAAAATTCAACAGCATGTATAATTTGTGGGTCCAACACGGAGTCAATTTAAAAATACATTCTTAAGGTATCATGAAAAATCTAGTGATGATTTTTCTTAAGAACGCCGGTTCAAAGCATCTAGAATTTGTGGGTCCAAAACGCCCTTCATGTAAGACTTCATGAACCAATCAACTTTTTTTTTTTCTTAAAAAGAAAGAAAGAAAAAGGCGAGCTAACATATCTTTTAAAAGTTGTTATAATTATAAAAGTTTTATTGTTTTAAAAATATTGATGATTTATGTTCTTTTAAATACTTGATATTGTAAGTTGTAGAGACTTATATTTCATGTTTTTTCTTTTATAAAATGATGTAATTATTCTTATAAGTTGCAGTATAAAAACATAGTTGTTTGACACATATATAATAAATGATCCACATGAGAATTTTATATAGAGAGATTATTCATTTCTATAGAAAAGATCAGGAAAAAATTATGTAAATGATCCTTAAACTTGATATCTTTAAGTTACTTTATATAAAAAAATATTATATTTTGATCATGTTACATGTTATCTTAATTAAACTAAGATGACTTAACTAAGTATGAATCAATTAAAATATATTTTAAAAATTAAGGACTAAAATATAATTAAACCAAGATTATATTTCTAGACCTAGAAAAATCAAGAACTTGATTGAGTTCATTTCTAAAATTATCTTGAATTAATATATGAATATTATTCAAGAGTCAAATTCATATTTTGCTAATTTATAGGGTTTTTCAAATTTCTTTATAAATAGTAATTTATGATTTTTATTTTTTAGTGGTTGTTTGTTAGGCACAATATATATATGTTACAAGGTAAAAAAGCTACCACTCTAGGCATAATAATCTCTCTCTCTCTCTGAAATAGAAATTTAGAAGATTTTCTCACTTGTTGTTTATATGGATTATTATTGGAAGTCAAACAATTAAATGACTTATTATTTACAACAATCCAACCTTTAAAATATTATTCGAAACCAAAAAAGATCAAATCTTTATATAATATATCCCTTAAAAACTCTAAATTTGTCTAACCCAATATTCATCTTCTCCTCTAAGGTTGGTTTCAATACGAATTAATGATGAAACTAGGAGAATTAGTTTTACCAAATATATATGTTTCATATAAGGATTCTCATCCATATGAATAGAGTAGCAAACCACAATATTATGAAGCATTTTTACAAAAGGTTGCATTGCATTATGCTTAAATTCTAACAAAAATAATTAGGCATAACGTTTGACATAATGATGAAAGCGCAACAAAAATGATGAACAAAGCTTACTTTAACAGTTGCAGTGTAGAAGCAAGCAACAAGCAAAATAATCACTATGGAAAGAATGGTGAGCGTTATAGGTTTTTCTTTTAAAGTTGCATATTTTTACTAGAAAATAAAATTATTTGAGGGGTAAAAAAATTATTTATAACTCTTACTTTTGGTATATAAACCACAAGAAAATTATCTTCTTTAAAAAAAATTAGTTTCACCAAAACTTGCCTCTTTTAATTTGACCTCAAATGTGTAAACTAGCCATGGTCAGAGTTAGATACAATATTATTTGATCCTTGGAATTGAAATGATACCTCATTGCATTTTGACTTTGTTTTACCCTTTAAATTCATCATGTTATGTTCCACATTTAAGGTTTTCATGTTTGTTTTTCCTTTTTTTTTATGATAATCAAAATGCTTCAAGTGGTTACTAAGCCCAAGTAGATCATTTTATTTTATGCATGGATGTAGTTATGTATAAGAAAGCTTGGTTACTTTTGAATTTATTAAGCAAAGTTTAGACTGAAGTTGTTTCAAAACTTTTATCCGAGATGACTTAGTTGGCTTGTCATCAATCTATTGGATTTACCTCTAAAAAATACTTGAGAGTATAGTAGTAGTTACTTTTCAAAATAATTTTTTTCTTAAAAATAAATCAAAATAATATTTTTATTTTATTTTAGAAAATAACTTTTGACATCAAAATATTAAAATATCTAAAAAATTAGTTGGAAGCAATTTTTTTTTTTCAAAAACATTTTTAAAACACAAAAATAAACCGAAATTAAATCAAGTTTTATATATAATAAATTTGTTAAAAGCAAATTACAAAGGGCTGAATAGTAATTTAATAATCCTCTTCTAGCTGACTTACAATCCCGAGAACAAAATGTAACAAAAAAAACTTTTTAGCATGCCAATCAACAGTACAACATTAATAACAATTCTTACAAGAAAAAATAAAACCAATTTTAATCCCCTCCTCATTTTCCAATAACAATTTTTGGGAAGGAATTTCAATCCCTATTCTCCTATAAATCGCAATTTAGCCTTCTTGGAAGATACGGTGTTGATGGAAGCAAATTTCCATAAAAAAAACTGAAGTTGGTTTATCAATAGTAAAACAGCATTGGACCTATAATTTTCTGGCCCAAGTGCTCGTGAAACAGTTTTCTACACGGAGAAAGCAACATTTTGATACCAATGCTCCTTGGCCTTGCTGTTTGTTGCCGGAAAGCTCCAACTACCTGAACGAGGTTCAAGCTATGGTACCACCTCAGAAAGAGCTATGCTAATGCCGGATAATTTTACTACAATAACATAACACGGTAATTCTTCCTAAATAATGAAACTGGGGAGGGAAACTGTTACAAGGCCCTCAGGATATTCTCAGTATATTATCAAAAATAACCATCTTCGTAGCAGTGCAATCCTCTCTACTACAGTGGGGCCTCATTTGTGGTAAAGGTAGACAAAGCTGAACAGAAAGAACCCAGCCATCTGCAAACGACAGGAGAATATGATTCGCATGCATACTATATGTTCACAAAACAATAATATTCCAGTTTCTTTTTTTAGAAAATACCATAGTAAAGGAAGCTCCGTAATAGGGAAAAGCAGCTGTAATAAATCTCTCATATTCATTGTGTCTGAAGGGCCTGACTGGAATCTGCATTCACAATTTCAATTGGTTTTTTATAAGGCATCCCAAATATGTTAAATTTGGCTATATTACTATCATCAAATTGCAGCCAGCACTTTTAACATCGATCATAATCACACCAATCAATCCAGTACAGTAAACCAGGTAAATTGCGAAGTTGATTAAGCAAAGGAAAAATTATCCAAGTCCAAGAAGCTTACCTGTTTGGAGAGTGACAGGCTAGTATATCCAAGCCTGTGATACTCAACCTTAAACTGGAAAACCCCATAAACATCAGGCACCTTGAATGATGTATGATACAAGCCCTGAAAAAACCGATGCAAAAAAGAATGGAGACATTGGCATGGGGCAGGTTTGAAACTTGTAAGGTAAAATGAGTATCGGGCCCTAGGAAAAGTGTACCTTCTTGTCATTTGATAGGGTTTTCAACACATAAGGGCTCATCATGTAAAGCTGGACCTGGACATCATTGGCCACATATGGTTCCCAGCTCTTTCCAGACCATTCATATATCTCAACAGAAAAAACCTGCACTCATATATAAGTTCAGGGTGATTGTCAATACTCTATCTCATCAGTAGCTTCTCCAAACAAAATTTCAAATAACTAAATGAGTGCACAGCTTAACAAATTACCAGATCATCTTTGATCCTATACATTGCTGGCTCATCTTTTTCCCCAGCTTTGTTGTGTCTAAGATTCACAGCCTGAAGGCAAGAACAGACTTGATATAATACAAAAGATGAAAATGCAACAAAACACATTCAAGTGAAAGAAAGAAAGAAAGAAAGAAAGAAAGAAAGAAGTCCTAAAAGTTGTCATTATATCAACAACCTAAAGAATATTCTTTAGAATGTCTCAGAATGTTGCAATATAATTACACACTACCAAGACAAATATAGTAACTCAAGACGACTGGAATAGAAACCTAACCTTCAGATGACCTCTTACATGGAAGACCCATTTGCTAAGTTCAGTCACAAACTGCTCATTACCAGATTTGTCATATCTGTCAACACAAGGTTACAGATGATGTGACTTTCTTCCCTTAAAAAATCAGAATATATGAATATCTGTTCACAAGCTACAAATATTGGCCAGTGGAGGCGGAAATTACAAATGGATGAAAATTAACAAAACCATCCAACCAAAAAAATTCCAAAGCAAAATAAGGAGAAATGACCCCCACCCCACCCACTCCCTCTCTCCCAATGTGAACTCAAAATCAATAATGCACTCTTTTATGAGGACGCAAACACAAACATCATGGCTTTGTGGTTCTTCAGGAAAAATACGCCTCATCTTATTGCATCCGTATGCATGAATGTGAATCAACCATGAATAAATAGAAGATATATGAGCCCGGAGCTCTTACCTCAACCAACTGCGGCCTTGACATATAAAAAAGTGAATATACATTGTGTGCTTGTATAATATAAAAATGAAACTTGCAAATAAAGTTTGAGACATGTATTCATATAATGCTATCAGCATGGTATAAGCTTAAGAAAAGTATTGATGATGTAGACGAAGGTGATATCCTTTTACTCTTCAAAATGCACTAAGTTAATGACCATTAGTTTTCCTATTTTCAGTCATTTGTACTATATCTAGGCAGAGAGATGACAAAACATCTATGCAGCGACAATTCCTTATTGGACATTGTGAAACAAGTTTTATAAAACCTTAGCAGCCCAAAATAGATTCAAACTAAAAAAAAGTTTGACAAGGACTTCACTTACTTTCTTGGGCTCCCAGCTTTCTGTACGCTTGATCTGAGAAATCTGAATCACACATAGAGATATGTCAACAAATATGAAACATATAATTGCTAGAGAAAACCTGGAGTTGGAAAAACCATCATATGATTGCATACCGGTTACTAAACATATCTAGTGAACCTGTTATCATAATCCGAGCATTGTTTCTAGCCTGCATTATGTAAAAAATGTCAATACGAAATCTCACTCAAATTTTATTTTTTTATTAAAACCACAGATAAGAGCAAGTGTTCATAACAGAGACACCCACTATGACATGCAAAAGTCATACCTATTTCTGAGCATGCATGGGATTCAAGAGCAGCATAAGGAAGAATAGTTAGAGATAAATGGAATGGTCAGAAAACCATATTAAAATAAATTATAAAATACAGAACAACAAACAAATGTTCTTCAGCTGTTTTATGTGTAATGAGAGAAAAGGAGCACATTTTGATGGAGAGAGCAAAGTTACCTGCACTACTGAAACTAATGAGATGGAAGATCCAGTTAATGATGGAGGACTTGACAGTTTGGAGTTTGGATTAGCTGAATATGCCAAAGGGGATGCAGAAAGGACTTTCAATACCTATACATCACAGCACATAACCCAGCAAACCCATTAAAAACTTCTTCATCAGGCTACATTAACATAGAAATAAAACCAAGACACATTTGACCTTACCAGGGTATTCGCTGCATTTAAAGAATGTGCAATCCCTTTAAAGAGCACAGGAGCCTGTTTAATCCAAAATCCATAAAAATCTTAAACTTCACAAGGAATTGATGTAACAAATGAAAAGATCAAACAAACTAGCCTCAATTTTCTTTTTTCCAAGCAGCACATCAGATTCAATAAAATCATCAGCAGCAATCAATGTATGATCACCCTCAGTCTCAGCGACAGCATAACTTTTATGATCAATAACCAAGGCAGAAGGATCCTACAATATAACGTAAACTCAATAAATAAAATGAAATGAAAAAAAAATCCAATGCATCATAAATTCTACACCAACCTCATCGAAATCAACCCCACATTCAGTAGCTACACTCTTAATCAAATCAGAAGAGGAACTATCCGCCGCAATAATCAAATCATGACCGGAGTCAACAAAGTCAAGGACAGCAGCTAAATCCACTACACCACCAAATCCTAAAAAAAATCCAAATCACAAATTATTCCAAGAAAACAAAAAAATCGTAAAAGAACAAAATCCATCATCTCAAAACAAAAACTGAACCTTAAAAACCATAACTTGATAACAACAAACAACAATTTGTTTGGATTCAATAACTTACTTTCGATTGAAGGAGAGAAGAGAATTAAGCCATCATACAAGTACTGGCCATAACGTTGAAGGGCGAGTTTCGGGTCATCAGCAAGCTTGAAATCGAGATCGAAACCGCGAGATTTAAGAGAATTGAAGAAGATTGAGTGGGAAGATTTGAGTGACAAGTCGTCGAGGAGGACTAAGAGGCGACGATCTGTTGGGGAATCTGTGGAGAAAGAGAGGGAAAGAATGGGAAGTAGTGTGACCGATAGAACTGTTAAGATCATGAAATAGTTTCTCCCCATTTTTGCAGTTTTGTCTGCCCAAGTTAGAGACAGGAGGGGAGAGACTGAGGGTTTACCAAGCGTGGGGGAGACGTTGCAGGACTGTGGAAACTGGGTTTGGAGAGTTTCGATTGGGAGAGTACACTTGGTTTTGTTTTGTTGAAACGTTTCGCAAGGAAGCTGTTCTTATTAGGGCAAACATCAAATTACCCCCAAAACTATTGGATTAGTATCAATTTTACATCCTTGTTATGTCAAATTTACCAATATATTATTTTGATTTCTCAATTGTGACTTAGATTATGATCACTTCACCGAAAATACTAAATTCTATGATGTCGTTTTCATATATAAAAGCATAATTTTGGATGGAAATATAAGAACTTGAAATTAAAAGAAAAATCTTAGTTAAGATTTTATGAAAATATATGGGTAAAATTGAGATTGTCATATTGTTGGAACCAAATAAATTGTCCTTGCTTAACTTTTAGTCAAGTAAAACAAAAATGAATGTCAAAAAAATATATAGGTTTTATTACCGTGTGTTCTAGTGAAAAGAAAAGAAAATTGTGAACTCGAAATTAATACACATGTTTTATAAAATAAACAGAAAATTAAATGCGCTAATAAATATTACAAAAAATATTTTAATGTTAACTCGCCACTAAGTTGTTAACTAGAGAAATAAACTCAAATTAAAATATTTAATATATTTTAAAAAAATCTTAATTATATGACACTATTTTTTTTTAAAAAAAATAATAATAATAATTAAGATTTCATTGAAATAAACTAATTTGTTGACATAAGTGTTGTTTTTTTTATTAACATCTTGAATTCCAACAAATAAAATCTAACATTTTCCTAATTTTCATTTATTTATTAAAAATCAAAATCAATCTAAGGATATATAAAAATAATAATAATAATAATCTCTCTAACAAAAACTTTTTTGTCTCGCTAATGTGCTCAATTTTGTTTTTGAAAGTTATTTTTAAGACAACATTCAATTATTATTGCAAAGACAAGTTACATATATATATATATAAACTAATACTATAGTAATTTTTGAAAATTATGAGAATAAGAAAAAGTTGTGTCTTGCATTTCTAACTATATATGTTGATGTGTTGAAATTAATCTTGCATTTCTAACTATGTTAGCTTTTGACTTTATATTGGTACAAATATTTTTATTTAATATGTGATTGATTTAATTATTTATTTAATATTAAATATATTTCAAGTAATTATTTAATGATTGAATAAATCATAATTTAATCATATTATTATTTTAGCAATGAAATATCTTTTATGATGATTAAAGATATTTTTTAACATGGTTTTGATGAATGGAGAAATCATCATTTTAAGTTAGTTCAAAAAAGTATCTATTATATATTAAATTAAAAATATTGATCTCTACTTAGCATTCTAAATATTATAAAATTTATGGTAATATATATAAAAAAATAAAACATTTTTTTATTTGTTATTGAGCATCTCTAATCAACTAAATAGAATACAAAGACATTGTTTTGTTTTGTATATCACAACAAAATATAATTTCTTATCTCATTGAAAATGACAATTTTATCTAAATTTGATGGATATCACCTTGATCTAATTAGAATAGATAGGATATGAATATTGTCAAACTTGACCCAATATCTACCTAAACCTAACCTAAGATATATATTTATATTATATAAATATTTTTGTGAAATATTCAAATCCTCGTAAAAAAACATGCTTATGTTCTTTTTAAAAAATACATGAATAAAGTTTCTTTTTGACTAAAAAAACACTTATTTTGACTATCATCAAATTAAATAAAAATAACTTTTAAAAATGGTTCAAACACATCTTGCGGGAAAAAAAACTAGTTTTAAATGTAAAAGGTGGAGGCATGCGCTGAGAAGGAGTAAAATTGCTTAATTTTGATTTTAGAGCTCTTAGTTGAAATAGTTTTTAAAGTTAGAGGAGTCTAGGAAAGGTTGTCCTTTATTGCATGATTTATTTATTTCTTGTTGAGCATTTGCAACAACAGGAAGAAATCTTTACTTCTCATAAATAATTTGCATAAGCATATATGTGTTTTTTTCGCAACAAACAGTTCTCCTCCCCCCTCATTTTATAAAAAGCCTTCTCTCTTCTCTCTTCTCTCATTTACTTGTAAATCAATCAATCAAAACATATCAAAAAAATCTTTTTATTTCTTCCCTTTCTTGGTGGATTTTCCTCGAACAGATAAGGTACCTTTCTCTATTTTCTCTCATTTTATAATTTCTATTTAGGCGTTTTGATTTCTGGGTTTTGTGTAGGTAAGTTTTAAAGTCTTGTTTTTTTGGGGGGTTTTCAATCATTTGGTAGAACCCATTATTTTCTTCTGCCTAAATCCAGACTCGAATATAAAAAAGATTGCGATCTTTTTGAAAAAAATGTATCATTTTTAACTCAAGAATATCTGATTGTTGAATTAGTGAATGACTCTAGGATTCATGTGCTCTTTGATTATTTTCTTGAGTCCTTTTGTGGTTAGCCAATCCTTAGAATATTCAAGCGAGTCTTTTTCTATTTTGATTGACTGGTTAATAGTTTTGTGTATGATTGTGATTCGTGTTGCTTAGGTAAGTGGATGTTGTTAAGACCGTTGATGCGCATGATCTTTGTGATAATCTCAAGGTTTTTCTGCCTGAATTTTTTTCTATGCTAGGAGCTATGATTCGGCTATTTAAAGTGAAGGAAAAGCAGAGAGAACTTGCTGAAAATGCTAATGGTGGTGTACCAATCAAGAAGCAAACTGCTGGAGAATTACGTGTCAATAAGGGTTTGTCTCTAGTAGTTAGTTATTCCTCTGTTTTAATTTCTCTCGATTAAATTGTTGGTGATGGAAATGTGTCTTGTTGTAATGTTTACTTGCTAGTTTTAAAAATGTTTCTGAACCCAAGCAAGCTCAGAATTTTGTGATAAATTTTTGTAAGTTTGATGTACAAGGAGAGGAATATTGTAACAGATCAGTTAGACGATTTCTCCTGCACAGAAAGGTCTCTCTCTCTCTCTCTCTCTCTATTCTTGGGTTAAGAAAGAGGTCTTGTGATTGAACTGAAAGTTCCAAGCTCTTTTGTAGTGTCTAAGTGTCTTCCTGGTTCAAAGAAGCCTGCACACATAGCATATAAATTGATATTTCATTCAATCTTCTTGCACTTCCCATTGGACCCTTTTATTTGACATGATAACTCCATTAGAGATTAATAAGGTGTTCATGGGTTTGACTGTCATGATAACTATGATTACATAAACTAGATAATCTTGGAAGTTGACAACAGTTCTTATGTGGTGTTATCTTATTGAGTTTCTTACCCTTTTCCTGTATTATATCACATGTTGCAGATATTTCTGAGTTGAACCTACCATCATCATGCACCATGACGTTCCCCAACGGCAAGGACAACCTCATGAACTTTGAGGTCTCTATCCGACCAGATGAAGGATATTATTTGTAATGGACTTTCTCTGAAGCTTTCTCTAGGATATATTTGAATGGGTTCTTTTGGACTCATGAAAAATATTCCTTGGTGCATGAGTTTCTTGCTATATGAATCCAAAAGGACTGCATTATTTCTTTTATAGGAAGATTATTTCAACTTGATGTGCTCTTCTGTGTTTGTAGAGGTGGAACATTTTTGTTCTCTTTCCAAGTTTCCCCAATCTATCCACATGAAGCACCAAAAGTTAAATGCAAGACCAAGGTACTTTATTTAGACCTTGCATTTCTAAATTAATTCATGATGTTTTAATGCTCGATACATGATTACGAAAATCGACAGCTTGCTGATCTGCTTAAGATGACCTTTATACAACACTGTGTCCAACTCGCAGGTCTACCATCCAAACATCGATTTAGAAGGAAATGTCTGCCTCAATATCTTGCGAGAAGATTGGAAACCTGTCCTCAGTATAAACACTATCATTTACGGATTATATCATCTCTTCACGGTATTATATAGTTTGTTTAACGGTCAAGTACATCTTTGTAGGCAACTGGTATCCCTGACCTATTAGTACTAATTCCTTTTCCTTCAATTATTTTTTCTTTCAGGAACCAAATTGGGAGGATCCTCTTAATCATGATGCTGCTGCAGTGCTGAGGGATAACCCTAAGATGTTTGAATCCAATGTGAGAAGGGCTTTGTCTGGCGGGTATGTGGGGCAAACCTTCTTTCAACGATGCATTTAGGTTGTGTGGTGATACAAAGTGCCAATTCAGATTGTTATCAATGCTTGAATACCCGTGTTTGTGTCGTTCTTCTTTATTTTGACCATGCAATTGAAACACAAACATAAATTGTATGCCATGGCAACTCTTGGATGCTATTTGTATGTTGACGTGTTACATTATAGTGTATGCTCTTGCAACTCTTGGATGCTATTTGCATGTTGGCCTGTTAAATTAGTTATTTCAACTAGTTTACTGACCAGCACTTGAAAAAGAATTTAACGCAAAACATTGTTGAAGCATAGATTAAGAATACATTTTACGGTAAATCAAATATGAAGTCGTGGTGAAGTTAAGAAACATCCATAAATAACAATATCCGATCCAAAGGCATGTTAGATGGTCAGGCCAAAAATAAGAAAGACATGATTTTATTCGAAAACACAATAAAAATGAAATAAAATTAGGATTAAATATCTTTCTAATTAGTTTAAGAAAAATGACAATTTTTTGAGCAAGTAGAGAAAAAAAAGCCTCTAACCGCGGTGGCCTAGTGATTGGTTTTTAAAATAAGCCTTAGTGTATGACATGCTAGCTCATGCATGCGTGGATTTTTTTAATGGTTGTTTGACATGAGTTTCAAAAGTATTCTTGAAATAATTTGATTTTTTTTATTTTATTTTAAATAGTTTCAAAAGCCTTATTATTTTCATGTACTGATATTAAATATGATTTTTTTTTAAAAATAAAAAAATATTATTTTAATGTATTTTTAAACAAAAAAAATCATTTAAAAAAAGAATATTAGAACGATAATGTATCATTTGATTATTTAAAAAGTAAGACGATGCATCATCTATAGTTTATCCCCGACCACCTAATTTGGCTAAAAAGTCATTAGCTCTTGACTTTGTAGACCCAAGCTTCAACTAGCTCGATCTCCATCCTCATCGTTGATGTTAAAAGGAAGAGGAGAAGAAGACCTTTCTGGTATGCCACAAAACATGCCAGTGCTACACCCGATTCTAATAATTTACAAAGGCTGTTTTCAAGAATCTAACATATTTTATTGCTTATTTTGAGAAGTTATTAAAAAAAATCAAAGCTATTATATAAATCTTATAAAATTTGTAAAATTAAATATTTATGTACTGTTTAAGATATATTTAGTGCTATAAGTCAGATTTTATTGTGATTTATAATTTATTGTGATTGGTATGCTTATTAAAAATGTAGTTTTAATAATGAGAAAGACAAGGGGATTTATAATTTAAACACACCATAATCTATTTATTAAAATCAAAATAAAGAACCTAACGAGGCATTAAACTATTAGGGTGTCAATTAATAATTCAACATAAAATAATGATCGAAGATGTCAATCCGAAAAGATAAGAATCTAAACGATCAATAATCCAAAAGTCTAGTGCAAATACTCTAAAAAATTAATAATAAAAAACCTTCCTCCACTCCAGGCTTAAGAGCTAAAAATAAGATGGCATTCTATTCCACCACAGCAAAGAAATGGATTTTTAGCCGAGCCGGAGTCTTGATGGCCCACGATCACGTGCTCCGTGTTGTAGTCAACACGTCAAAGAGATGACGTGGTCTCCACGCAGCCGTTTTGATGTGGCAGGGTTTTAATTTTATTATGGATTTCCGTGTCACACGTGTGGAGCGGACTGAGCCCCTCCCTCCCTCCCTCCCTCCCTCTCTTTCTTAAAAAAAAATGCCTTCTCCGAGCTTTGTTGCTTGTCCATGGTGTATGATGCACCGTTCAAACCCAACATCAGGTCAGACCAACCTCAAAAAATGTCTAAAGCATATTCTTAAATTAATGTTTTTGTTAATAATCTTCAGTCTTTTGTTTGTTTCATCCAAATCCACACGTGGGGATTCGCATCATGTTGTCTAAAATTAAAATTTCTTGTGATATTTTTAAAAAAAATAAATAAGAATTAACTAAATATCTGAATGTCTGTTTAGATCGCAATAAACTTATGAAATAAATTATATTGTCCCACTAAAATTCAATAAAATATTGAAGAATAAAACTTAAAATTGTTTTTAGAATAGAATCGATAAATAAACATTTATGTATGATCAAATTAGGAAACAAAAACATAAAAAAAAAGTAGATAAAGGTCTACGCAGGACAACAACCTACCTACCTGTAAACTAGCTTTTTTTAAAACCTATTTATTTATATTGAGATTAAATATAATTTGTATAGAAAACTTATTTTCCACATCTTCTCAAGTCTTAACTTAAACAACATCCCTCTAATATTTGTTAGATTTTAAGGTACTAGTAATAAAAAATAATTAAAAAAACGACAGCATGCAAATCATGCTAACTCAAAAATTAATTTCAAACAACATCTTTCATGTTAAAACTATTTTTAAAAGAAATATTATTTTAAATAAAAAAATAACCATTACCTTTTAACTTCAATTCTAAATAAGTGTTTGTTTGTTATTTTAAAAACACTTTTAAAGTATTGAAATTTTTTTGTTTTTGTTTAAAATTAAAATTATGTTTAGATTATTTTAATTTATTGGTATCAAAAATAATTTTATTTTTAAAAAATTATTTTAATATATTTTTAAATAAAAAACAATTTTAAAAGCAACTTAAATAAGACATGCTTAAAAAGTATGAAATACGTAATACAGATAATAGAAGAAAATAGAGTTGACAATTACTTTTCACTTTTACTGGCAAAGTTCTGGCATTTTTACAGATAAAGCAAAAACAGTGAGGTGCTACTTTCACCAACTCATAGCCTTATAAAATAATAATAATAATAATAATAATAATAATAATAATAATAATTATTATAATTATAATAATAATAAAACTATTTGAAAATGTGAAATTAGTCGGGCCATGAAGATCTATTGTAGTGCTGAGCATAGCAGAGCACAGAACTGCTGCCGTTTGGTTGGTGATGAAAATAATCATAGAGAAGGAGGTACTGATTTGTGAAGAAGATGGTGGCGGTGAATGAGATGGTTGCGGACAAGGAGAAGGTGATGGTTGAGAGATGACCATGGAGGTGGGGGTGGTGATGAGATGGTGATAATGGTCATGGTTGTTAAACTCGTGAGTTTGACTCGCAAAATCGTATGATTTTACGAGTCAACTCAGTAAAACTTGTCAAATCAATTTGAAAATTTGGTTTTCTTCAAACTCGGACCTCCCCTGAAATCGGTCTGGATCGTAAAATCGAACTGGATCGATCCGATTTTATGATCCCGGCTGATTCTTGTAAAAGCCAACTTAATTAAAGTTTTTCCCCAATTCTTTTTCAGTTTTTATCATCCTCTCAAGCCATCCTCTCCTCTCATCTCTCAAATCATGCTCTCCTGTCAGCTCGTCGCCGTCGTCACCTCTTAGCTATCTTCAATTTGTCACCTCTCAAGGTTAGTTAATCTTGAATTGGGTTTCTAAGTTTCAATGCTAGAGTCACCTACTCAATCAATCAAAATCTTTGTGTTTTTTATTTTTTAAAAATACAATTAAAATGGGTATAATCATCGAGTTATGACACCAGTCATAAACTAACCGGAATAAATCCCAGAAAACAGGAGCAGCGAAGCTCGAAAACATTTAAATGTGTTTATGCTTTTGTTAATTTTGTTTTTTTCGCTGATGCTTTCTGATCCCTGACAAGGTAATGGAGAATGCGCGACTTGCCAAATATTTTTGGATTAATCTTATCTCCCATGTGCTGTTATTTATCCCCATATTATTGGGTTTTTGAGTAGCCTTTGTTGGGTTTTTGTCATGAATCGTTGCATCTGAATATTTTTGTCATGAATCGTTTGTAATTTTAGTATGCCAGAGTTCTGCATCCCAGAGTAGACCAAGCCCATGCTTATGTCTCTTCCAATAATATGAAACCCCAAGAGAAAATTTAGGCTCTTAACAGTGTGGTTGAAGGACTGTACTGTGCACGATCCCTCACACCAATACGGAGTCGACATTTGAGTTTATCATCAAAAGATATGTGAAAGTTGTTTGATTTTCTTCATTGTTTTAACCTCTGATTATTTGAAGATATTAACTAGCTAGTCATGCTATCATGTGGTTAAGACGTTTAATATTAGTTAATTGTTGCGTGCATGATTTATGAGTTTTATTCTACTGTAAATCTCAACGGATTTACATTGTACAACATAACCTAATTTGGGGTGCAAAACTCTGTCAAATAATAGCTCACAAATATTTTTGGATTAATCTTCTCTCCCATGTGCTGTTATATGTTGTATTGTTGTGTGTATGCTGGGGTGAAACTTAACATGGACACATTTATTATTTCAGTGAAGTGTCATAAAAAAAAACTATCAGTGGCAATACACTTGATAAACTTGATGTATTTTTAAGTTATTTTAAATCATGTGTGAACCTTAACTAATAAAGTTTTATGACCATAATTATGATGTATTGTATTTTAAAATATTTTACTTACGATTTTATAATTTTTCTATCTACACGATTTTAGCTGTGATTTTATGATAATTGTACAAAAAAATTCAGGTATGATTTTATGATTCGAATTTCAGAAGCGCCTTCCATGTCATGTCAAAATCACAATTTTGACAATGGTTAAATGAAAATAATAATAAAATAAAATGGTGGTGGTGATGATGGTAAATAAAGAGATAGTGGTGATGAGATGACAATAGGAGTGAAACATATGATATTTGAAATTGTTGGATGAAATTATTAATAAATTATTATTTATAAAATATTTTATGAAATTTGATAAGTTTAAGGTAGTTTTTTTCAATAAACTTGGAACTTATTTTACCTATATTGATTAATTTGTAAAATATTCTACGATGAACAAACAATTTTTTTTTTAAAAATAAACATAATTTTTTTAAAAGAATTTTCCCTATAAAATATTCTAACGATAAATAAAGTCCCCTAAATCAGAAGTGTGAAAGAGAGGAATCTAAAGAAGCATCAAAGCAACAGTATTCTTTCATACAAAAAAGTTTCAGTAATAAAGAAAGAAAAAGGAAGAGTCTTTATGATAAAGAGAGAGAAATCACACCCAAAACATAGAGTCTACAGAGAGAAAGCAACACAAAAACAAGGACGAGAGAGGGAGGGAGGGAGGGTTTACTGGGGCAAATGACAACCGGTGGATCCTCGTCGAGGTTACCAACGTGGAAAGAAAGAGAGAATAACAAGAGAAGAGAAAGAAGGAGAAGAGCTATAGCTGCCAAGATCTATACAGGACTTAGGACTCAAGGGAATTATAAGTTACCAAAACACTGTGATAATAATGAAGTCTTGAAAGCTCTTTGTGATGAAGCTGGTTGGATTGTTGAAGAAGATGGTACCGCTTATCGCAAGGTTTGTTTGATTTTTAATTATGTTTTTGTTTTAATGGATTTTTATTTATAGATCTGTACATGCATGCAGTAGTTTGTTTGTGGATTTTTCGCGTAATTAGGTAGCCTTATCGGGTTTTCTTTTCATCTTTTCTTTTCATCTCATTAGTTTCTGTTTCTGGGTTTTTTTTTCCTGATTCCTTATTCAATTGACTTCGATTTCTGTCATTTGCTGTAATAATTTTGTTCTTAACTGTTTCTTCTTCGATTCATGTTAAAAGTTAAGACAGGATAGTGATTTTTTTTCTCTTTATACGCTGCTTTAATTTGATATGGGTTGTAGATTTCTGTTTCTGCTGATTTGTGGGTTACTTGTAATCAGGAAATTTGTACTTTACTGTCAATCAAACCATCAAATTAATCTGATTAATCTCATCCACACTGCAATCAAACTGATTAGGATGGAAATTTATGGTTTTAGTATAAAGCACTATATGATCTTCTAAAATCTGTGTGCGTAGCTTTTCTTTTATGTAATTTTGTCACCTGCGAGTAATACACTTGTAATGTGCACTGTCACAGGGCTGCAGGCCACCTCCATCTGAGATTGCTGGCATGCCAACAAACATCAGTGCATGTTCTTCACTTCAACCAAGCCCACAATCCTCAAATTTTCCAAGCCCTGTACCTTCCTACCATGCTAGCCCGTCGTCATCCTCATTCCCAAGTCCTACTCGTTTCGATGGAAATCCCTCCATGTACCTCCTCCCTTTCCTCCGAAACATAGCTTCCATCCCCACAAACCTCCCTCCTCTTAGAATATCCAATAGCGCTCCTGTAACCCCACCACCCTCTTCCCCTACATCTAGAAGTTCGAAGCGGAAAGCTGACTGGGAATCCCTCTCAAATGGCTCCCTAAACTCGTTTCGCCATCCCCTTTTTGCAGCTTCTGCCCCTTCAAGTCCTACACGGCGGCCCCACCTCGCACCTGCCACAATTCCAGAATGTGATGAGTCTGATGCCTCTACTGTGGACTCTGGCCGCTGGGTGAGTTTTCAGGCGGTGGCACCCCAAGTAGCCCCTCCCTCACCAACGTTTAATCTCGTTAAACCAGTGGATCAACAGTGTGCTTTTCAGGATGGTGTTGATAGGCATGGAGGTTTGAGCTGGGGGGTAGCTGCAGAGAGGGGGAGAGGTGCTGAGTTTGAGTTTGAGAATTGTAGGGTGAAGCCATGGGAGGGTGAGAGGATTCATGAGATTGGGGTGGATGATCTTGATCTCACACTTGGAATTGGAAAGGCCCTTGGCTAAGCCTCCATTGATGATCCAGCCTGGGAATGTAGCGACAACAAGTAGAGTTCATTGTTCATTCAATGGCGTATAATTGGTTTTTTCTTAACCATTTGCACGCATCGCATGGGTTTCACCTGAGGCTACTACCAGCCTGGGAACACTTCTAGTTCACATTTGATGCTTTCTATCGTAGATTTCAGATGCACAGTTTTTAAGGCTAGCAAGAATCGGAATTTATAGGACTCAGTCGCTGATAAGCAAAAAACTATGGAAGGGACTCAAGGCGTGGTGAAAAAGACTGGAGCGAATGATCATATGGATAGTGGAAATGTTAACACTCTTCCTTCTCTTGTTTATGTTTATAACAGCATTTGCTTCCATCCTCAATTGATTGTATAACTTAATTTAAACAAAAAACAAAAGAAATTATGCCTAGCATCCATGTCTCGGGTTCCAATAATCGAACAAGTGCTTTTGATTATGGCTAAGTTAAAAAAAATGTCATCCATTGATTCATTGCATGCTCAAATATAAGAATAGTTGCTGTTAATTAGGATCTTCTTTATTTTCTGTGGCAGTACAGCAGACTGTCAGCTTCTTGTGTCCTTGGCGGTCAAAGAGCATCTTAGAAAAACTAGCCTATCAGAGGGGCCCTTTCCATGTGATGCTTTTTTTTTTTTTTTTTTTTTTCCTAGACGGTGCATGTGACCTATGGCATGAATACACCAACTCTCAATTATTAGTGGTATCAGCATTCTGCCATGAACTCTGTTTACTAGTCCTTGTATCCACTCCCTTTTGTTTACATGTACTTTTTGCCTGACTTCTTGTCTCTTATACACGATTAACTACTGTTTTTTGTGTTTTAAAATTATTCTTGAAAAAATTCAACAATTTTTTATTTTAAATTATTTATTTGTGCTAATTTCAAAACTGATTTTTTTAAAAATAAAATAAAAATCATTTTAATATATTTTAAATAAAAAATACTTTTAAAAACAACTTTAATAGAACTTAAATACCATCACTGAAAACTCTCTGAGCAGGGTGGTGTTGTGTCCTTTTTAAGCGAACTGTTGGCATTACCATGGACAGAAGATGGTATAACTAAAGGCTACACTTAACCCAAGACACATTTTACGCACTTATAGGAGTATAGAATGATAAAAAAAAAAATTACTCCAACTTGTTGTTTGTTAATTGGGAGATTAAGTAGGCTGATTCAAGTTTAAATTAGTAAATTTTATTGTGGAACTTTAGTTTATGTTATTTTATAATTTTTTTTACCAAGTGGTGAGTTTTCAACACTGATTTAATTTTGATTAGGTTTCTATTATTTCTATTTATTATTTTTAACATTATAAAATTGAATAAAACATACAAAGTTTATAACTTTTCTAATTGATTCTCTCTTCTTCAACTCTTTCTTTTTATTCTTTGATTTTTTTCTTTAATTTTTTTATTATATTTTAACTTATATTTTATCAACCTTGGTATTGAAACATAATTTTTAATTGTTTTGATTGTTAAGCTTATAAAAATGATGTTTCTAACACACCAATCCAACACTAGCAGAAAACATAACAACAACAGTAACAAACTAACCTTCCCATCAACTTAACAATAAATAACTTCTTAGATTGATACAATTTGTCTAGCAATAGAAGAGTTAGGTTTATTAAGATGAAACTCATTAATGAAACCTAATTTCACTAGAAGAGTGTTGAAGATTGTTTGTAGAGGAGAGGTAACCCTCCCCTCATTGAACGAACTAAAATGAAGCAAAAACTATAGGAAATATACCTACTTCAATCTTATAGAGAAATTTTTTTAGACTACCGGAACAATTTTAGGCAAGGGAACAATCTTGTCAATGAATATATAACATAATTTAATGATTATAGAATGCATTGATTTTGTAAGGATTTGACTGGTGATTTAAGAAAAGAGATCATGCTTATAAGTGTTTTTACTCTTGATTAAGCCTATACTCTAGTGCAAATATTGAGTTGCTTATAAAAAAAGCCAATGGACAAAACATCAAGATCCTCGTAATGGTTTTTAAAAAAAATCTTATTTTAGAAATAATAGGTCTTTATTAAATGCTCCACCCATAGATCTAATCCTTCCAGTACCTAAATCTTTAAAAAATAAATAAGGACAAACAAGTCATCAATGAAATGCATAGGATGTGTTTAAAGGCTCAGTGTGCTAAACATTAAGGTTTCACTCATATCTTAGTCAATTATACATATAAATCCTTAGTCATTAAAGAATATAATAATAAAAGTGAAGTTGAAGAATATTGTGTTCAAGTGTATGAACCCAATTCTAAAGATTTAAATGATCTAAATGAGAGGATATGCAAAAAGAATGAATTAACACTAAAGAAGATATATTCAAATGATATAGTTCTAAAGATTTAAATTCAAATGTCTTTTTAAAAGAAGATTAATGATGAATATAATGATTCTACTTTGGTGAGAAGAAGTTTTAAGCAACTCTTGAGTTGAATTGTTTAAAAAGGTAAATTTGATCTTAAAATAGTCATGATATTAGTCATATCGATATACCTGATTCTCTACTTATCATGCTAGACATTTTATACTTTAAAGGTTTAGAGCAATATGTTGAGCTCTTTAACCCCTTACCCATGACACATGATGATAAAGATGAAGATAATTATAATTTACTAGGTCGTGTCTGAACTATATCTACCAAGGTTTCAAATAGTTTTTGTTTTGCTTCATACCCTTAGTCATTCATAGTTATGAACCCAAAAAACCTTCAAATCTTCTCTTTATAGCTCTTTACTCTAAAATGTCTAATTCAATTGAGTCTTTTACATGTAGAGACTATAATTTGCATAATGAGATCATAAAGTAAATTCAAGTAAGTAATGAACAACATAAATTTTGAGTTGATTTACATAAGTATCATGATGTATTTAATGCTAAAGATTATATCATTATACAAATTAAACCTGAAAGGTATTATTTGAAAACCAATAATAAATTGCAAGTGCATACTATTAGAACATTTAAAGTATTGTAAATGATTGAATCAAATAATTATATCGTTAAACAACTATTAAACTGTGACATTAACTCTACTTTTGACAAGAAAGATCTTATTATATATAAAACACAACCTACCTATGATGCTCCTTTTGATATCCTTACCTCATTATCATTATCATTTATATAAAAGGAACATGTTAATGCTATTTTGGATTAAGTAAATATATTTATCAAGGAAGTTGAAATTAAATGAATCCCAATATATAAGGTAGGTGACAATATTCAGATTGTACTTGGATTACTAGAGTGATATAACAACAACTTGATCATAATCTTTAAAAGCATTATTAAAACTATCTTGAACTATGCTTGATATGATCAAGTTGTTTCGATTTTAGGAGAGTCAATGGATATTGGGCCCAAAACATAATTTACGCATGTGTATGATCATTGATGATGAAGGGTAGCCTATCCCATTGTTCTTTGATTGGGAGAATACACTTATCTAAGCTTAAGTTATTAGGTTTTATTTATCTTTATTATTGAACTTTAGTTTTTGTTATTTTATTAAACTTTTATTAGTTAGTATATTTTAAGCCCAAATTTTATTATAATTAGGCTTTATTAATTATATATAATTCTTTTGATATTAGGATTAAATTTTGATGAACTACATAAAACTTACAAACTTGTAAACCTTTTCAATTCCATTTTTTCTTTTCAGCCTTTTCTTATCTTTTTTTGGTTTCTTCTTCTAGGTTTTTTTTCTTCTTTTTATTATACTTCAAATTTATTTTGTCCCATAATAACATTCATAACTCAAGCAACTACAAATGTTGATAATCAAAATTCTCGGGAAAAAAAAGCTATTGAGAATGTTAATGCATGATGCTTGTGGTTCAAAGTATTTTTAATTTTTAACTAACAAAATGCTGATATTAGTGATGTAATTAATGAAAGGTTAACCTATTTCTTGACCTAATAAAAAGATATATGTAATAACACAAATTATGGATAACCTACTAATAATTTTTTCGAGTAACTACATCATCCTTTTCTATTGATGTGGAGTTAATATCCTACATGAACTATAATTAATTAATTTATACAAATTATTTATAGAAAAATAGGAGCTTACAATATGAGCCATAATTTAATTTATATTTTTATCAGCACATCTCCTTCGAGGTAGTCATATGTTTTCTCATTAATTTGTAATTTCTGCATGTAATATGCTTACATACTCAAAGTAAGATTTTTTTATTTGTTTTGTGAATCATGTTAACCTCTTATCCCTGTGGTTGATTATTTTTCCTTGACCAATGATTACAACTTTTAATTTTTTTTTGATCGATCACTTCTTAATTTTAATGTCTATTTGCATTTTAGTCAATTATTTAATACAAGTTGCTCTTCCATAATCTTCAATGTTTAAATCATAATTAGTTCTTCACCCTTATAGTTAATTAATCCCTAGATTGTCCATCTATAAAATCTCAAATGAACCAAAAAATAAAATGAACTAAGAATCTAGAACTCCCTTTTCTTTAATCCTAGCAATGAAACTTGCAAATTGTGCTCTCACATGACTCACCATTACCATAATTGGCATTGGCTGGCTACACATCATATAATAATTATTTTGGCGAGGAATGAGAGTTTTAGAAGATTTTTTTATTAGATTTGACTAATTCCTTTTTCACATTATGTTTTAAAAATATTTTTTATTTTTTATTTATTTTAAATTAAATGTCTTTGATGTTTTTAAATCATTTTCATGTGATGAAGTCAAAAATAATTTTTTTATAATAAAAACATATCATTTTAATGCATTTATATAAGAAAAATATTTTCAAAAACAACCTTAACCACATTACTAAATAGTCATTAACTAACTAGAATCCTTTAAGAACCATTGTCTGTCATTCCTTTATTCCATGTTCACGTGCTACATCCTATTGTTCTCATGAATGCCTATTTGGCCAATGTTAAATCTTACCAGACGTTGTTGTTGAATCACAATCAGGTGAGCAGACAACCTAAAAAAAAGTGGTCTTTGACATAACTTTTGTTTATACTTTTAGTTTTTTTTTAAAATGTTTTTAGCTTGAAAAAAAATCAATGTGATGTTTTTTCTTGTGTTTTCTAATGATTTTAATGTTCTAATATAAAAAAATAATATATTTTCAAGCAAAAAACTATTCCAAAAAACTATTTTGCACCATAATTTCAAACACTCCGGCTATACATGCATTTTTAATAAATTTTATTGCCTAAATAGAGCTGTAAAACAACTTGTTTTTCATGAAAAAATGTTTTGTTTTAATTTATTTTCGAATTTCTTTGATATACTAATATCAAAAATAAATTTTAAAAAATAACAAAATATTATGTTGAAAAACAATCACCACTATATTTTTAAATATTTCAAATAGTATGCTAGGTGGTTGGACAATTGTACCTTTCTTGCTTATGCGGCAGCTCCTTACACACAAGCTAGTACTGTACTGGCCATGATGGAGGTCAACGAACGTTAGGTTGGCGAGGACGTCCCTAACTAATAAAAGAGCTGGTAGAATTCTTTGAGCCGATTTGCGCAAGTCATCACTCAAGGACAAGATTGCATCACAAAGATTCTTATGTCCACATTCAGAAATTCAACATTCTGGCCTCCCAGCTAACTTCATCTCTATGCAGTTTGTTGCGTTTTAAGCCAAAAACGCATTACTTTTTTTTTATGCTTTTTTGGCTTCAACCTCAGTTTTCACCGCGGACACAAAAGGGTCTTCATCCAAAATTATAGGCAATGCTAAAGATAGGCACCAGTTCAGTGTTATTGATTGGATAATAATCGATATAAATGAACTACTGGCAAGTCAAATGCTTGAAAACCATGTTTATTACAATGATTTCTTCAATCAAACAAGAAAATAAACTCTACAGAGCAACAATGTCCAACAAATTATCGGTATTCCAATATTTTCGAATCATTTACAGCTTGCTGCACAGGGTGGAGTGGGTAGAAATGTGAGGATAGAACTTGTAACCCCCGTATGATGATGCCCCAAGTCTGACAGTACATAGAACACAAGACTAACAACAAACAAATGCTACTCAAATTGACAAGTTGGGAAACGAATGTATTTCTATAGATTATAACATGTCATCAGTTCTGGGCAAGCCTCTTGACTACTGTAGCCATATACTTACCCTGGTGCTCAGCAAGAGCCAGCTCTGTTTCATCTGCCTCTCTTGAGCCATCACCAGCATAAACTCCGGCACCGTAAGGAGAGCCTCCTCGAATGGTGTCCATCTTGAACATGCCAGCTCCAAAGGTGTATCCAACAGGAACAAATAACATTCCATGGTGTGTCAACTGGGTAATTGCTGTCCATCTGCCCCAACCAAAACAAGAGGATTAAAGCAATGGAAAATGGTTAATATATTGGTTTTCTACAAATGAGTTCATTTCATAATAAGCCAAAACACCATCTCTGTAAAATCATAATCCTGTCAAATGTTGAGTCAACAGAGGTGAATTGAGAACAAAAGCCAGGCTCTATCAGTTATCAAGACAAAAGCATAAAACATTGAGATTCCAAAATAGATGCACTGCATGCATATAAAAAGCCTTCTTTTTGTTTACGAGAATGCACAATCTCATCTTTACATAAAGCTTACACTCTGACAAGCAAAAAACATATACCAAGAACGAAGAGCAAGCACATCTACCCTGAAACAGAACCCGACAGTGCCAATAAAAAGATAACTCAAGCTCAGTCTATCTCCATAAACATCGATTCTTCAAATGCGTCTATCTCTTGTCACATCACTTAGCAATATCTTGTTCTGATTTTATAGAGATATATCTTTGCCTCATTTTCATTGCAGTTACTTTCTTTTCTTCTCTATTTTTGCACTGATTCACAGACCACCGCGGTTTTCTATCGATCATTTGTTTTGAGCCTAAACAAATTTCCATGTCTCGACTATGTACCTCCACTTTCCATGAATCATTCTTTCTAGCCTAAGCCGAGGCCCAAATCAATGCTACAATTACTGAGAAAAACACATCCCGTATAAAATCTTCAGGAATGAAGGGCTCATGTTTTCCACATTCAAATAATTTATTCCTCCTACCAAACAAAATTTAGCTTTCCCTAGTTGTCTAAGCAAGGAATAAACAGGAAACTGAGATCCAAAGGAAAAGTTGGAAAGCAAATTATGATTTGTTTAGACAGTAAAAATTAGACTGATAACAGCAACAGCATTATCTTCGAGTCTTGAAAAAGAAACAGAGAGAGCATTGTTGACTTACGCAGTAGTTTCTTGACCTCCTCCTTGAGTCCCAGTACTAACAAAAAATCCAGCAGGTTTGCCAGCAAGTTTCTGCTCCTTCCATAATTGCCCTGTCGAATCGAAAAACGATTTCATCTGCGCGGCCATACAGCCATACCTTGTCGGAAACCCAAACACAACACCATCCGCATTGACCAATTCCGCCGCCGAAATCTCCGGGATCCCAACATCTTTCTCCGGCGCTTTCATTTTCATCAAAACATCACCAGACAACGTTTCCGCAACCCGATATAGTAAAGCCTCAACTCCTTCCACTCCATCAACTCCTTTCTTCATTCTCTTGGCCAATCCCTCCACGTGCCCATACATGGAGTAAAACACTATAAATATTTTTAACTTCGCTGGAATTGTCGGCTCTAGTGACGTAGTTGCCATATTATTAGTTTCATCGTCCTGAACAGGGATTGGTGCGGCTTCCCTGTCGGAGACGGGATCGTCGGAGACTGGCGGTTGTTTTTTCTTACTCGGAACGCAACCCCCTCCTTTTCCCATTTTAGAACCCAATTCGGATGGGAGTGTTTTCGGACGATGAATCGGAGATTTAGAAATAGAGTCTCTCTGTGCGTGTAGGGTTACACTTAGCATGGGGTTTTTATTTTTTCCTCTTTCGGATCTCGAGGGCCCGTTTGCTTATGACGCGTGTTTGCTAAATAAAAAATATTTAATTTGTTTTTCAGAAAAAAAAACATATTTGCGGAAATGTTTAAAAAAAATATATAAAAAATTCAAAAATAATATACTATTTTTAATTACATCAAAGTTGTTCCTTATTTTTATTGCTATATAATGTTTTTATTTGTTTTTTGAATTTTGTCAATTAGAATTTATTATTTATACCAACTTCAATTCTTGTTTCTTTGGTTGTTATTTATTAATTTTTATCAATTATATTTGGTTTATACTCTTGTAATTGTTATTTATTATATTTAAAATAATTTATTATTTTCTGATTATAAGTGGATGATTAGTGATTAGTTAGTGCGTTGGAAGTTGAAAGAGAGTGGTGGCTTGACATTTTGACTTTTTTTCTTCACAGGCTGCGTGGTAGTTGAAACTAAAATACAGTGCCGACTTTAAAACAGCCATGTAGTAAAATGGGTTTAGTGCCCGTTTGACATTGTTATTTACTGGTTTTTGGCTGAAATTTGATTTTTATTTTATTTTAAATGAATATGTTTTTATATATTTTAGATCATTTTGATGTGCTGATTTCAAAAATAATTTTTAAAAAATAAAAAAACATCATTTTGATGTATTTCGGCACGATAAGCACTTTGAAAAGCTACCGCAACCACACTCTCAAACAGACCCTTAATGCATAAAAAAAAAAGAATCTCGTAGATCTAAATCAACTAGACTTATTTTATCTATATTACCAAATAAGTCAATGTTAAACTAATAGAAGACAAACTGAAAACAATAATAAAGTAAAACTAAAAAAAGAAACATCAAATTAAAAAAAAAAAACATTAGTTTAATCTCTAAAATTTACAACCTGTGAAGTCTTAGATCTAAGTTCAATTAAAAGGTTTAACTCTCAACAAATTTATTTTTGAAGAATGGAAAGCAAGCAAAAGAAAATATTAATAAAAAATTTGCTTAAAAAAATGAGGATAAAATGATCCAAAAAACAATAAATAAAAATTAAAAGAATGAATACAAATTTAAAATATTTAAAAAAACATCATAGGGCTGGAATTTAATATCTTTTGTAATTTGATAGATTATTTATAGATTAAAAAAACATAGAGGGTGAAACGGAATAAAATCATAGAGGGATAATCCAAAAGAATCAAATTGCAAAAACTAAGAATAAGACCAAAACAAATGATTAAAAAAATAAGAAAACCTTAGCTTAAAAAAAGAAAAACACAAGCAAATTCGAACAAACCTCCGAAACCTGGTCTAATTTTTAAAACCTACAATTTGTAAAATTCTAGATTTAGGTTCAATTAAGAAGCTTAACTCTCAACTAATTCAATTTTAATGGATAAAATCGTGAAGACAAATATTAATAATTTTTAAATAAAAAATAAAAAAGAACAACAAAAATAATAAGATAAAAATTGACAAAAAAAAACTCAAGGAGGATGAAATTCAAAAATAATAATTAAAAACGATCTAAAAAAATAGCAATCAAAAGAAGAAGGATCAAGTCTAAAAGATTAAAAAGATCACAAGGGATGAAATTGAAAAACACTTTGAACTTGATAGATTATTTATAGATTAAAAACAGTAGGGGTGAAATAAAAAACAAATGTAGATGGCTAATCCCAATAACATCAAATTGCAAAAGAATAACAAAAAAATAAACCTAAAAAAAAATAGATAAATAATAAGAAGAAGAAATCAAGCAAACTTCGACAAACTTTTGAAGTATGATCTATCCTTTACAAGTAGCCTACATCTTCTGAAATCCTAAACCTGAGTTCAATCACGAAACTTAACACTCAGATGGATGACAGGGTGTTGCTTGTTTAGGGTCTGTTTGGTATTGCGGTTGCTGTTATGGTTGAGGTTGAAAAAAGTAGTTTTAAAAAAAAGCGCTTTTTTCTACGGTTCAAAATAAGCAGTGAGTGTTTGGTTAAAACAGTGGTTGAGTCTGAGGTTGAAAAAAAACAGTTTTGTGTGTTTGGTTACCAAGTTTTGCATGTAGCTTTTTACATATACACACATATTTTTAGAACTCTCTCTGTATATATATTTTGTATTAATAATCATATTTTTGTAATGGAAGGAATAGATCAAGTCAAATTGACACTTATTTAGTATTTGTTCATCAAACTATTTGCAATGCTATCACGAACATTATCCATACGTGAAGGCCTTTGCAATCCCTGACTATTATCTCGCGCTACAATATCTAGTAAAATGTCATCTGGTACATAATTGGGATTACAATCATATTGAACAAAATCAACGTCATGTTGTGATCTCCTTCGAATTTGTAAGGGAGAAGAGGGGACGCTAAGGGATTTGGGTACTGTCGAATTTGTAAGGAAGATGAGTTTGCAAATCGTGGAAGATGAGTTCGCTGGTCTGAAATAACAGAGAACTCGACAATTTTATCTAGTTTGCAAGGTTTTGGGAAAATGGATTTGGGTACTGCCGTTTGTAAGCGGTAATGGGTTCGCTGTTCTGAAGAAAACGAGAAGACGATTTGTTTGGAAGATGGGTACTGCCGAGTTAAAAAGGAGGTGAGCAATTTGCTGGTCTGAGATGAGAAGTCTGCAAAAAAGAAAAAGTCGATGTAACAAAAGTTTGAGCAATTTGCAGGTCGGAGATGGAGAAGTCTAAAAAAAGACCCGAAAAGTCGATGACCAAAAGTTGAAAAAAACAGCTTCAACCTGCTGCACATAAACCACGGGTTGAAACGCCAAAATGGTGGGGCCTACTTACTGTTCACGTGGTTTAAAATCACTTCTGTATATTACCAAACACTGAGGGCGTGGTTTTTTTTCAAACGTGGGCACAACCTCACAACCAAACGGGACACTTAATCTATTCGTAGATAGCTGGATTTGATTATCAAAATAATCAATGGATGAGGTTTGTGTGATCATGATCTCAACATGAGTTAAAAAATATTCAAAGAAAAGCCCAAAAGACTAATCTTTTGAGGAACGTGGATCAATGCGAACCAATGGTTGTCTCCACATGGGGGGCTAGAATGAAGGAAACACAAAGGAGAAATTTTAAATTCGACTTAAACAATGTTTTGGGAAAATTAAAAGCCCCATATTTTGCATTCTTTTTATCATTTTCAATTTAAAAAACTTAAAGAGGTTTGGTAAAAGCTTAGAGGGAGGGAAAAAAACCCTTCAAGTATTGAGTAAAAAAGCAAAATAAGAATAAATTATTTGACATTGTGCTAAAATTAAAATTTAAAAATAGTTTAAGAAAAAGAAAAAAAATATTGATTTCATGGTTAATTGTATTCAAAATCACAAAAATAAAAGTGTTTCTTGGCTTGTGAACGGTATAGTTAATTTATTTTATTTTGTAGGTTTCCTAATTCCTTTATCTTAATTTGTATATATGGTGCTGGAGATAATTCTTTTGTAGGGTGGGTTGAGTAGTCTTGTTGGGAACCCTAGATATTTATGCTGGGTGGAAAAAGTCTATCATTGGATTAGATTGAACCCAATATTAGTGATGGATTTAGATATTCTAGATGAAGATGATGAGTGAAAGATAATTCAACTCCAACCAAGTAACCAACGGGGGCGTGGGTCGACTGGTATGGGGTCGTCCCAGCTTAACCAAGGTCTCGAGTTCGAGCCTTGGGTATGCAGCTGCTTTAAAACTCGTTTGGGAGAGCTTTGCCGCCCTTAAGGGTCCTACCCGGCTCGAATCCGGATTAGTCGGAAGTGGCCGGATTACTGGATGGTTTATACCAAAAAAAAACTCCAACCAAGTAGTCATAACTCAGATTTTGAACCTATTAGTTTTTCATAAATTTCAAAAAGTAAAAAAAATTCTTTTTTTTTCCAATAAATTTGGTTAGATTTAATATTTTCTTTATTTTTGGTCTTTTTTTTTATTCTTGGATATCAAGTTAAGTTAGAAATAATAAAAAGAAATAAAAACTCAATTTGAGACAAAAACAAATATGATACAGATAATTGAACTTGATAAGCCAAGGACTAAGTGCAAGAAGAACGAATTCAGAAACATTTTTGGGTGTAATATGGGAATCATTTGAAACGTAATTAAGTAGAAAATATTTAATTTAGCTTTAATTAAAATAACTAAAGAACCCAGGACTAAACTAGAAATGAAAGCAAAATTAAAGGGTTTAATTAACTCAATCAAGGGTGAAATAAAAGAGAGAGAAAAAATTAAGTCAAATTTATTAAAATCTCATATTTTTTTTTAAAAAAAAAGGACTGAATTGAAATAATTAGTCAAATATTTAAATTAATTTATTTGGGGTTGAAATTGATAAGAAAATCCAAGATTAAAACCTTAATGGAATGAAAACCGAAAAATAAAAAAGTAAAGGATTAAAATAAATAAAAAAACAGAGAAACTCAAAGACCAATTTAAACTCCCACCCTTTCTCTATAACCACATTATTTTTATAAACTAAAAATAAGAGAAAGTCATTTTTTCCCAAATAAGCCACTAGGTCTTGCTCTAAAAACCTAACAATCTTTAATTGATTCTCAAAATCGAATCCTATATTTGTAGTCCTAAACATCCAACAATATTTTTTTGGTTCTTAGAATTAAATCCTATGATTGTAAGTGATTCTGACACCTATAAATAGTAGATATTAGAATAAAAAATGAAAAAATATTAAAAAGGAGAAAGGAGAGAGCATAAAACACACAAAAAAACTCAAAAAACATTATGATATAGGATTAAAATCATGTACAACAGTAACAACTTGAAATTATTCATTCTATTTCTAGATTTATGTAGTTTTTATATTGTATTATATTTAAGTTGAACATCCAATGTTATAGCCTTAGGATTAGGTTCTAGATATCATTTTATGGTTTTTGCAACTTTTGAAAGTTCTATTTTTTTTTCTTTTTAAAAAAAAATTCATTCTCTTGAAAGATAATTATAACACCCCATGATTTATAGCATTCACAAAGGAAACTTAAATTCTAAACTAATATAGTCTTACAATTCAAACCATAAAATCATTATATCATTTGATAGAGTTCTCTCTATTTAGGGTCATTAATCATTTCTTTTATTCTCTTAATAACCCATATAAAAATCAATGGCGATTTCAAATGTCACCCATAAACAAATAATATTTGAGTATTGGCCTCAAACCTTTTAATCAAACAATAATCACATTCAACAAAATATATATTTTTAGTGTTTGTCAAAACATATCAAACAATCACATTTAACTTCACATTAATGATTAATTTCACAACTAGAATCTGGATTATCCAAATTCTACTTATATTATCTAGATATTTTTATTACACCATATAGAGAAAACATCTCAATCTCTCAACCATTTTGATACAATAACTCATTTGTGTGCTACCTATATTATGAGTTCAATGAGCAACTCATAGAGACATGAAAACCCCATATAAAATATAGGTTTTATATAAAACTAATTGCTCAGAAATCATCACTTTCATATAATAAGACTTGTAGGTCAACACTTAATAATTCTCATTTATCATGTTATAGTCAACATATATATACTACCAAATAAACCTATCATCCATGTTTCTTCTACCTTCTATAATTTCACACAGCATTTTCCATTCCTCCAAATGCACTATTATTGTTGACTTATTGGTTATTATTAATCTCTATATTGTTTTAGAGAAATCCATTCTTATAAAAATAATTAAGAATTCCATCTTGAAGAATGATTATAGAAACAATGATGGTAGAACTAAATAGGAAATGCTTAATATACTTAATATAGTTCTTAACACTTCTATAATTACATATTGCCTACCTTGTTCCTTCAAGAATTGATGTTATCTTTATGCACTTAATGATGCATATAATGGAGTTAGGTATGGAGTCTCATATTAAGTAAATAGGAAAGCTTGAAGGTGTTTTTTGAGTAATTAGAATAACTTTAGTGATGACTTTTATTTTATGCAAATTTATTAGAGATCTATAGGTGTTGGTGCACATATGGTGAAAAGGTCAAATACTTTTCCATGTTGATATTTTCTAAATCACTATGCATGGAAAGGATTTTTAGTGATGAGTAAAACGAGAATAAAATAGCTTTCTTACAACTCATAAACACACAACTTATGAATTTAAAACCAAAACTTTAAAAATTGATTTAGATCTTTTATAGCTTGTGTAATGGGTTTGAAGGAATTTTTATTTAGGTTAGGTTAGGTTGGTGCCCATCTCGAAAACCAGGTCCTTGATTAGAAGAGGATACCTTATAATGCTTTAAGTTAGTAAATCCCAAGAGGAATATAATGTAGAGCCAAGAGGAGATAATGAAATTCATAACAGATTGAATATTACAATCATCATGTATTGTGTTTTATGTTCCATAGTCTTATTATCTAGTGACCTAAGATATTTATACACCTTAATCAAGTGAAATTATCACATAAAGCAAAACAAGTTGTATAAGCGTCTTGCTAGAAGGGCAGGTGTCTCATCCACTAGTGAAATAGATAAATGTTTATAGGTGAGACAAGTAGGCATCTACATGTGATCATACGATGTTGTATTGACAAAGCGTGTTCGACACTGTATTGACAAAGCGTGTGCTTCAACAAATGCACAAGTAGGTTGCGTAAAAACTTAATAATCAAATAGTTTGAATGACCAAGAGTATGAATCCACAAAATATTCATCACTTATCCCTTACAAGTTATTCAATGAAATAGATTGAAGGATTAAACTAGAGAGTTTTAGAGGAGTAAACTGAAATGGAGAAAAAGGAAAGAAGTTAGTAATGTGTAATACATGTGTTAACATATGAACAAGCTACAACAAATTGTGTTGGAAAGTGTGGCATTTTCACGAAATTGATGATAACTTGTAAGAATTCGAATTCAAATAATTTTTGTATATTGAATAGGATTTAAATAGGAAAATGTACAATGTAATTCTAGCTATAATACAATCTATCTTTTGGTACTTACTATAACAATTCCTATTTCTAGTTAAAAACAAGAATAACAACTCTAACGACTTTATTTATTTAACACTCCCCTCAAGTTGGTGTGTAGATATTTATCATGCCCAACTTGTCAATTGCATCATAAAACACCCTTCCTGAGACTGCATTTGTGAGCATATTGGTCAGTTGATCTTCAGACCTAACAAACGGTAATTGTATAATTTTTCGATCAAGATTCTCCTTAATGAAGTGTCGATCGACTTCAATGTGTTTGGTACGATCATGTTGCACCGGATTGTGTGCAATTTTGATAGCTGCCTTATTATCACAGTGTAGATCCATGGGTGTTCCATAATCAATTCCCAAGTTCTGTAATACATGTTTAATCCATATTAACTCACACACCCCATGAGCCATACCTCGGTATTCTGTCTCTGCACTTGATCTACGACTACTTTCTACTTTTTACTTCTCCATGTGACGAGATTACCTTGTACAAAAGTAAAGTAACCTGATGTTGATCTTCTATTAGTCTAAGTCTGTATACCCTTTAATCTTATGAACTTCCTTTTTTGAAAAAAAGTAGTCCTCTCCCCGGTGCACTCTTCAAGTATCTTAAGATTCAATATACTGCTTCCATGTGTTCTTCTCCTAGTGAGTGTATGAACTGGCTTACCACACTTATTGCATAGGCTATATCCGGCCTAGTATGAGATAAATATATCAGTCTCCCCACTAATTGCTGATAACACCCTTTGTCCGTTGGCATCTGTTTTTCTGATTCCCCAAGCTTATGATTTATCTCCATAAGTGTCAACAAGTTTGCACGTCAGCATTCCATTTTGTGTTAACAAGTCTAGCATATATTTTCTTTGTGATAGACATATCCCCTTTTTTTTACCTTGAGACCTCAATTCCTAAGAAATACTTTAGTTGTCTGAGATCCTTCATTTCAAATTAGGATGCCAGAAACTATTGTAGTGCTATTCTTTCCTCTAGGTCATCGCCTGTTAGAACCATATCATCCATATACACAATTAATGTCATAATTCTACCTTCTCTATGTTTTATAAACAAGGTGTGATTCGAGTTGCTTTGTTTATAGCCAAATTCCTTCATTGTAGAGAGAACCTTCTGAACCAAGCCTGGGGTGACTGTTTAAGACCGTATAATGCCTTCTTCAATTTGCAAACTTCAGTCAAGGACTTGTGTTTAGCTCTAGGTGGTAGCTCCATGTACACTTCTTCTTCAAAGTCTTCATTGAGGAAGACATTCTTGACATCAAACTGTTGCAAGACCCAGACTTGATTCACTGCTAGAGATATGAGAATAGGGATAGTATGGATCTTTGTAACCAGGGCAAAGGTCTCTTTATAATCTACTCTATATTTCTGTGTATACCCTTTTGCAACCAACCTTGATTTGTACCTGTTAATACAAACATATGCTTTGAGTTTGACTGTGAATACTCATCTGCAACCAACGGTCTTCTTTCCTTTGGGTAGTGCACACAACTCTCAAGTGTTATTTCTCTGTAGTGCCTCTATTTCTTCGTTTATCGCCTTAGTCCATTTTGGATCTGCTAATGCCTCTTATACATTACTAGAAATAGATACAGTAGATAATTGAATAACAGAAAATGCATACAATTATGACAACCTATGCTTCATACATAATTATTGATTGGGTATTTCGTCTTGGTTTTTGGATCAGGTTCATAATATTTTCTCGGGACTCCTCTATTCAACCTTTTATGGATATTTGTTTTCTGTATTTTCTACATGGACAGGAATTTTGTTAGTTTCATCAAGAATAAGGTTTGGGTTTACCTAAGGAGGAACATTCTGGATTGATTCTTCGGTTGATAGTGTAGACGTAGGCAACTCTGAAGGTCGATGGGGGGGTTATTGCTGAGAATACTCTGGTCTTTGCTCAATTCTAAATTTATACCGTCCTGTAGCACCGTATCTTTTTTTCCTATTTTCTATGAGAAATTTTCAAGTATCCCTCTGTTTTCCTATAATTCAATAAATTGTCGTCGTTCTCTTCATTGCTTCTCGTCCTCTGAAGAAACGTCCCAGAAACTCCCCCTGAATAGTAATGTTCCAACTCGTGAAACGAGGTACCCAGGGTAACATGTAACTTCGGGTGTCGGGGGTTGTAACATCGATATCCCTTCTGAAATTCTGAATAACCGATAAATAACACCTTTTAGCACAAGGATCAAGTTTACCCCGCAAAACTTTAGGTATGTAAACATAGACAATACATCCAAATACTCTAGGTTCAAGATTTGGTAACTGAGGGACGGAGAGTAAGGATTCCATCTTCTGATGAGGAGTTTGAAAACTGAGCACACTAGATGGTGTGCGATTAATCAAGTAGGCAGCTGACTTCACTACCCCACCCCAATAGAAATTAGGCATATTCATTCCAAACAGGGAGGCCCGTACCACTTCCATAATCTATCATTTTTTTTGTTCTACCAATCCATTCTGCTGTGGAGTATAAGTGCACGAAGTTAGGTGTCGAATTCCATGGTGACCTAAGAATGTACCTAACATATGATCCATAAACTTTGTACCATTGTCAGATTGCAGTATATGAATCAGATGTTGGTATTGAGTGGTCATCATTTTATGAAATTCCTGAAAAATTGCACTGACATCTGTTTTATTTTAGAGAAGAGATATCCAAGTCATCCGAGTACACATCAACCAATGTAACAAAATAACATGCATTAGAAAAAGACAGAACTTTTGCAGGACCCCAAACATCCAAATGAATGACTACGAATGGTTTTACACTTTTATTCAAACTCATAAAATAGAAAATACGGTGGCATTTTTCCAGTTCACTAATTTCACATTGAAAATCCAAAATACTTAAACTCAAAAATAAATATGGTTGTAACTTTTTAAGGTACCCAAAGAAAGATGTCCGAGTTGTTGATGCCATAACCATACGAGAGCATGAGCTTGATCCTTACTTCTAGTCTGATATGCGTGACCTAACTTTGACCCCCCATTTTCTGTTAACTCCAAATAATATAAGTTGTCTCATCTAACACCATAACCAAGAATCTTCCAAGTTAAAATGTCCTGAAAAAACACAAAACGGAGGCCAAAATGTTACCATGCACGCAAGAGCAATAGTCATTTGAGTAATTGACAGGAGGTTATATACAAGAGATGGAATAATAAGAATAATGTCTAGGGTTATAGTGTCAGTCAAACTTATAGATCGTTCCTCCATAACAGCGGAGGTGCTGCCGTTAGCAGTGCAAATAGCTGACCATGAGAAGGGTTTTATGATAGATTAATTTATCGAAATCTATAGTCATGTGATTGGATGCACCTGTACCAATAATCCACATACTATTTTTAGTAATAATAGAGTGTGCAATTTTTTTTTCTGATGATACCTGGGTGGACCGTATTTGCCGTGGGTTGTACTTATTCCGTGCAAAAGCAGCAGTGTACAAAGCATCAATGATTGCCAGCAAGGCATTCTCAGTGGGAACTTCGAAAAAAATCAGGTAAATGGTGCCTCTTTAGTGCATGCATGTACATGCTCATAATACTTAATGTGTCTAAACTCTTGCATCTCAAATTATGCCTAATTTTCGAATCACCCACCAAATCGCACGTGCTTTCCACTTGAAGAGTTGAATTGACCTTTTCTTTCTTCATCTTACATTAGTTCTCCCTAGTAATAGTAGACATTACCTAGTTTGATAAACTAAAAGGCTAACCTTAAGAAAATGAATCTCAATCATTTAATGGTTTAAATATGCACATGATTTTTGAAGAAACTCCAATCTCGAGGGATCAGAACTGGCATCGTCTGTATTAATGATTTGTATGTTAGTTCTGCAGACCTGTAAAATGTAGTTGTTTCACTTGGCTGTCACTTCAGTGTGATAGTTGGTTCCTCGTCTTTGAAATTGTTAGCTGTAATGTAATGTGATTGTCAAACATGCTAAACACTTTCCACCATGTTTTGGGACAAAAGAATGACCGATTGTTTTGATAATGTTCATGAATTTTGCATATCAGGGTACTCGTCGAGTCAATGGATGATTTTGATGCTGATGCACTCAAGAGTGCAGCTGAATATCTAATGGATACACTGCAAGATCCAGCAGCTATAGTTTTGGGCTCCCTGTCCCGGATGAAGGTAAGGTGAGCTTGGTTGCCGCATTCACTCCGGGGAGTAGTTGATCTAGGTATCCAGGCGGGGAAATTTATAGGACCTATAGCAAAACTGTGTGGCGGAGGAGGTGGTGGCATGCCTAATTTTGCTTAGGCGGGAGGGAGGAAGCCTCGAGTACTTGACAAATGCCCCTGGAAAAAAAGCTCCGGGACAGATCTTATTTTGGTTCTAACCGAGAAGGCAAACTGAATAGCTCATATTGCTCGATATGACCTTGGAAGTTTCCATTGGGAAATTCTTTTTGTTTCTGTATACTCCGACGCATTGCTTGGTCACAGCTGCTGGGCTGGGCATACTTCCATATATCAACACAAGCAAACAACAATGAAAAATGTAAGAATTCGGGATTCGCTCTGATACCATGTAAGAATTTGAATTCGAATAATTTCTGTATAATGAATTGATTTCATTGCTGTTACAATAGGATTTAAATAGAAAAATGTACAATGTAATTCTAGCTATAATACAATCTATCTTTTGATACTTACTATAACAATTCCTATTTCTAGTTAAAAACAAGAATAATGGCTCTAACGGCTTTATTTATTTAACATAACTTTTGTTTGATGATAACTTTTCTTTATGTGGTTGAAATCATCTCAACGAGATCTTTTCAATAGTGTGATCAAAGTTGGCTTCAATGATCAATTCTTCCTTTCTTTCCTTTTCTCTATTTTTTTTTTCTCTTGATTTGCTCACCGGTCATTTTTTGCTCCTCTCTGGTTGTCCTACTTTCTTTCTATGTGAGTGTTTTCTTTGTTCCTTCTACTGTAGCTAACTCTCCTTGTTTGAACTGTTATTTGAGCTATTTAACCCTACTTGTGGTTGGATTTTGACCCAACTTTTTTGTACTAAAATTTACATGGCTGGGTGTTCTGGGCCATCACCAAGTGAAGTCAGTTGTCTTGTGTTAGATGACATTTTCATTATTTGGCAAAAATTCCAACACTATGAAAGAAAGTAGTCAATGAGGCAATGCTTCTTTTTTGCTTATTCATCTTTCCAACACCAGATCAACGGGGGCGTGGGTCGACTGGTAGGGAGTCGTCCCAGCTTAACCAAGGTCTCGAGTTCGAGTCTTGGGTATGCAGCTGCTTTAAAACTCGTTTGAGAGAGCTTTGCCGCCCTTAAAGGTCCTACCCGGCTCGAATCCGGATTAGTCGGCAGTGGCCGGATTACCGGATGGTTTATACCAAAAAAAAAAATCTTTCCAACACCATTTTCCCTCACATTTAAGACCCATGAAAGTACACCAGTCGTGGCCACTGAGCACTGAAAGGAACCGTGCCATCGTCTTTGGACCAAGAACACCTGAGAGAGCACTCAAGAAATGCTGCATGAATCCATGATCAAAACTACACGAGGCCTCATCTTAAGCCAACACGTGTTGTATGTACAAAACCATCTACATCAATGATCACCAAGAGAAGATGTTTATAATTAGAAACTCATTAATTAGTTACAAAATTAATACATTACGGTGGCTGACATGTGCTAAAGTTAGCAAGGGCAATTCACACAAGGACCTGTTAAAAGAGCGTGCCACTCGGAAGAAAACAAACAAAATAAAAAAAATGGCACAAAGGCATAGACCACGGAATGGCACAGTATACCCACTTGTCCACCATCCTACTTCCGTACATTTTATGATAATTAGTCATAAACTATGTGGTATAGTTCAAGGTTTTAATAAAGTTTAGAATCTTTGATTGTCAATTAAACCCAAAAGAAGATAAGAACTTAGCTGCTGGCGAGATTTCTCGATTGTCATGCTAGTATCTATGAAACCCATAAAAAACATTTTTTTGTAGAATCAAACTTGTACCAACGGATTGCCCGTTAGATATTTGTTGTGTGCACCTAATTAGGTGGTGTATATGTGAACGTGTTCTTCAGCTTTAGTGAAAATGACAAGCTTGTGGTTTGCGCTCCAAAGACAGCAAGCAACGTGTTCTTGCTCTCCGTGTAGATTGGATTTCTTTTCAAGCACTTGACTATTCCATCCCGATTACCATTGGGTGAGGTGGGGGTTAGGTTGCAACATCTTTTCTCTTTTCTCGCCAATTCTCATTGCATTTCCCTGCCCCATCTGTGTAGGTTTTACTTCCCCTTGCGCGTTGGTTGGCTGCGGCTCACTTGACATGGAGGTGAATGAGTCTTGAAAGTAGAGCTGCATTTAATAAAATCAACTTGCATGCCACCCATGTAATGGCCTAAATCAAGCCGGAATTCAAGGGGGTTGAGGCACAAGCTATTAAATATAGAAGAGTCGTGTAATTTATTTTATTTCATTAGGGCAGAAAGCGTGAAGGATTTGGGGTGGGAGGACGGGGAACAAGGAAGAATAAGTGTATGGAATACAAACAAAATTTATTCGAGGATGAGATATTTAATGGGATGACATTGATGAGCACTCACGATCCATATCATGCAATTTTATCGTATTGGCATTGGAGAGTTTGGGGACCTACTCTACTCATAGTGTCCGGGGATGATGTTATTATTGTGCGTGAGCTGCCTTCGTAGATGCTCCACTCGATAGGTGATCTACGAAATGCCACGGCTAGGTTAAATTTTTCATTACAAAAAAAAATGTATAAATGATGGTAGTATTCTTAAACAAAAAGTAATATATATTAGCATGCGCTGTCAATTCAAAAGAGACTAAATAAGTATTTTTAAAAGAGGTTTTAATGATATTATTTCATAATAAAACAAAAGATTAAATGAGAACAAAAATAACAATATAAAAAAAATATGAAGTTCAATTGCTAGTGAATCAAATGTCCAAGGATGAACTGAAAAGTAGTTTATTAACATCATGTCATTAGTCTTTCACTAACTCACACCCCACCACCTAGAAGAGCTCATGCACCACTCCCAACTCCATCAAAAAGTTGACTTTTGATCTTAAAAAAACATTACATGTACTACTTTTTTTTTACATGCGAGGAAATCTCATTTTTAAGGGGTATGACATGATGGTAAAGAACTTGTGATTTATATAATAAATCTTTGAGTTCGAATCAGAACATGTATGTTTTATAATAGTATGAAACAATCGGAGTTCTACACATCCCTTTGCCAGTAGACCCTGACGTACTTCCTGAAAGGTATGGGCATATTCCATGTTAGCATGACATGTGTAAACAAGCTTTTGGTTTATAAACAATATTTTTATATATATTACAAACACTAAATTGTTCAATGTTAACTTTATTATAACTAAGACAATAGGTAACTTTATTATATATATAAAAAATAGGATCAAAATATATATAAAAAAAAACACATGGACGCCAGTTCAAAAATATATGTTTTCAAGTGTAATTTAGTTATTTTAATGTGTTTTAAAAAAAAGTAAAAATCTAAGAAGTCCTTATATGTGAGTTAAAAAAAACTTTGTTTTCAAGAGTAATTCAATTATTATATTATGCTTAAAAACCTGTAAAAAATCGATTTGTCCCTATCACTTTTATAATATTCAATAAACCAATATAAAAATATTGCATTACCCTCAAAAGTCAATTCAATGATTTAGTCTTGCCAGGGCATTGATTACATTACTTCAATGCATAGTTGAATGAAGAGTGAAAGACCGATCACTTAGTTTTTTAAGTTTGATTGTAGATATTTATCCTTGTGTTATTTAAATAAAAGAAGCAAAATATCTAACTCTAGAACACCACGTCATTTCAAATGCCTATGAACCATGGTTGCTATAAGAATAATGTCCCCTCTCCCTCTCCCTCTCCCTCTCTCAATGTAGCTACTACAACGCATGATATACAAGGACAGGAACTATTACAAGTTGAAAACTACATAGCATCTCTGCAATTCACACATATATATCCAATAAAAACTGAAAAATTGCGAGAGAGAGAGAGTTTTGTTGACAGGTTGAAGCTTTTAGATGTTTTGGGATTTGTTAAATTTCCATAATTAAGGGGACGTTTTTGATTAGCCAAATCAAAAGTGGAAATCTATTTATTTATTTATTTAGTTATGATGGGGAGGAAGGAAGTTGGGAGATGGGAAACAAGGGCTGCGAGTGTTGGGATAAAATGACACCCATTGGTTGAAGTCTGTTCGTTTGATTATAAAAATGACCATCGAAAGCATACAAAAGGAACCCCGACCATACCATGCGCGCATCACCAGTCCAAGGAGTAGGACACAATTCACTTGTGAGAATCTCCCTCTTTCAAGTTTCAACTCTTGCAAACTCCATCCTTATCCTCTTCTCATTACTTTACTCCTATACCTAACCCTAGAAAACTAACCACCGGCTTATCTTTATTGGTTTGTCATCCAACTTGATTTAGAAATTACCTCTCCTTCTAGAGAATCGGTCCCTCCTTTTGGAAAATGGTTGGAAAATGGAGGAAGCTTCCTATTAGCTTTAGATTTATGTTAAACAATCTTACTCTTTCTAGTTTTAGACAATGTTGTCAGTTTCCGTTTTGGTTAGTGTTTTGTTTTTTCAAATGAAACGGAATGTTTCGGTTTTGGAATGTTTTGGTGCGCCATTTCAGAGTTGTACTGTTTATGTATATATATAATTAAATATGTTAATTAAAAAAAATATTTCAAATTCAAAAATAAAATTATTAGAATTGTGCAATTTAATCTAAAAAAAGACACAATAAAATGATTTTTCTGAACAAAATTATGAACATGTATAATATTACGAGAATGTCATCATCAATCTCACAAGGTCATTATATTATTTGATTGCTCTGAAATTTTAACATAATATATATAAATATATCAAGAGATTCTTTATAAAATTTCATCTCAATCTAACGGTTAGATTAATAGATATGATTGATATTGTAAAATTATTTATTATTTTAGAAAAAAAATATTATTTGGCCGAAACGAAACATGGCAAGTAAATGTTTTGTCAATAAATATCACTATAATTTACACATGGCTAAAATTTTATCACTACTTCCGTTTATGTTTGTCAATTTTCTAGTAGGGCCACAAATATTCAAATCAATTAATTTGATGTCCCTCGCAAAATTTCATACCTATCTGATATGGGATAAACATTATTTTTATTTATTGACATAATATGCAAGCTATTTATTTTTGTGTTTCATAACGATTTTTTTTTAAATAAATATTTATTTATTTTTTCATTGCTTCAAATTATTAAATTTTAGTATTTTTTAGATTATTCTAATAGGGTGATATCAAAAGTATTTTGTAAACAATAAAAATAAAATCTTATTTTAATATATTATTAAAGCTTCAAATGGAAAAACTATCAATACCTTGAAACCATTTAAAAGATGTTCTAGTGATAAGAGCTTGAAACTGATGGTTTGCTACTCTTGTATTCTCAAGTTTGAATCATATAATTACTAATATGATAATCATTTGAAGTTTATATAATTATTAATTTTAAAGTACATAAAATTAGTTAATACATACATAAACCGACCGAACACTAACATTAAAAAAAGAAAAAGAAAAAAAGAAGACCATATATATGTAATTATGTATATGGTGGTAACTAATTCATGGCGGTTAGCTGTGGTAAATGTGAACAAAAGAGAGGTGCTATTGGCGGGCATGTGCCGTAGTAGAATGTGTACTGCAACAGAAGAGTTACACGTGGATTCTAGGTTATGTGGTCCCCTCCGTGAGTTCTTGGGGTTGAGACGCGTAGAGCTGATTAGTGGCAGCCCATGTGCCTTTTCCTTGGCCAACTTGTCTTCCTCTCTCACACACACCCCTTTTCTACGAGCTAGGAAGAAAGAAGCTTCTTCACTTCTTTATTTTTTAATCTATCAGCTTGCCAAGCCCCCATCATCCAAGACTCGGCTTCTGCTTCAGCTTCAGCCTCGGCTTCAGCCATCTCCATAATTACTCTTGACAGTTTCTTTAATTTAACAAGCTCAAGAATGTCCACATCAATAGTCCATTGACATCAATAAAAAAAATATATGTTCTTCTTAATTTCAGTATATTTTGACTGAATTGTGATTTTCTAATTGTTTCAAATTCAATCAATTTTAATATTACAGTTAATATATGATTCCAAATTTTATTTTAATAATTAAATTTGAGAGATGAGAGAGTAGCTGAAATGGTAAAAAAAGAGAGAAAGATATTAATTGTTCTCATTTTATTAAAAAAAAATTAGCTCAAATTTAGTGTCAAAATGCTATTGTTATGTTCTTTGAAACTTGTTTTTGATACACTCACATAAAGTTACTCCAGTGTTATTTTCCTCTTGATACTTTTTTTTTATTAAATGCATGACATAGAAAAATTGCTATTTTTTTTTAAATAAAGGATAATGATAGAAAAGAAAGGATTTTTGCAAACAAATTAATTCTTTTTTTCAAATAATTTTAAGTTATTGCTTTTCTTATATAATTTTTTTTATTTGTTATTCATTTCTCCTTTATGAAACTCGACATGTAAAAATACAAGAAAAGTGAAAAACATAATTAAGATAACAAAAATTATGGTAAAACAGTGTAATATTTTGGTTTATTTTTTTAGAATGATAAAGTTTTATTATTCTTTTTAATTTTTATATTTGCAAATCTTATAGTTAAATTATTATCACATGGATTTTTGAATCTTTTTATGAGTGTTTGTTAGTAAGATGTTGTCACGTAGTATACTTGATAAAAAACATGCATTTCATGAGATATATCGAGTGCACATATTTTTTTATTCGAGGAAACTCTATCCTCTAGAAAATATATTTTATAGACTCAAGTTAGTGAGTAAAATCTTGGTTGTCTTAGGTTGTTATAAGAGATACACGCTCTGCCTTAAATTCGAGACTTAATGTGCAGATCGCAAATTCTTTGTTATCACGTCATGCTTCTTGGAGACGTGTCGTGTGCACACTTCATAAAACAAACACTAATTATATTTGCATTGATGATTTCAAATAAATGAATTTTGATGTATAATAACTTCATGTTTTATATATATATATAAATAATTTTACATTTTCACTGATCTCAAGCCTCTACAGTTTAAATTAAAAAATATATATATATATAGCTATGCGGCTTGGCTGGTAAGGTCGGACATGGGGAGAGGAGAATACCACCAAACTGGACGAGAAAGGTAACAGGCATCATATCCAAATCGAGAGGCCATTATTAAAACTTCAAGGTGGTTCGTGGTCAGGTTTGGGATCTCAAACCATATGGAAATTACGAGATAGTGTGTGTGTGTGAGCTCTTTCTTCACCACCCTTTCATTCTTCACTAATTACCTAATTAGGAAAGCCTAGACCAAACCTATTGCGTGCCATAGCTAGGGATCGGGTAAATGCCCAATTAATAATTAAAGTCTCATCACACACGTCAAAGAGTTTTTATAATTATAGTTGTAATTGTTTTTTAAAATATTTTTTAATTAAAAATATATTAAATAAATTTTTTAATTTTTTTTACATCAATACACTAAAATGAAAACAATTTAAAAAAAGAAGATATTTTTGGAGTGCTTCCCAAACACCCCATCTTCTGTTACTGAATAATTGTGAATAGATATTATCCAAATTACAAAATTGGTAGAAATTGTGAGAACATAAAGTGATTTTGTTTTTGTTTTTTGTTCCATCTAGCAAGAGTAGTTAATTTCATGTAGAGTCTCATTTAAATTAATCATGTTTTCCTACATATATATATATAGTTTTTTATTCACTTGCATCGATTATTTTTCCAAGCTAAACTATTGTAACTGTTGACACTTTTAGAGGGATGTTGACACTTTCCTTAACCTATATTTTGGTCAGGTGCATGAATGGCATTGTTGAAATTACCACGGAAACTAAAGTCCTTACCACCAAAGTTTTTTTTTTTTTTTTAAAGTCCGTTTTGACAAACAGCCATTCAAGTCCTACTCATCCATCCCTCTTATAAAACGAGCCTTCATGTTTGTCTAGGCTGTCCACTCTTCAGCACCGCCATACTTATCTTGAGTGGGATTTGAGAGGAAAAGAGAAGGCGAGAACCAGAAGGAAGACAACCACCATGAATCACAAGGTTGGAGATCTCATATCTCAATTGTACCCCGCTGTATACACTCAAATGGTTCCAAAACAAGGTTAGTGACTCATGAAAACCAAGCAGCCAAAACAAAAAAGAAGAAAAGAAATCACAATTTCTTGTGTTTTGATCATCATGAACTTGTAAATAAGTTGATGATATGTGTTTAGGTGAATCTAAACCACGACGAAGGCGGAGGAAGAACACAGGAGATGGTAGTGGTGGCGCAAAGAAGAGGCAACTCAGTGCTGAGCAACTTAATTTCCTCGAAATGAATTTCGGCAATGAACATAAGCTGGAAACCGAGAGGAAGGACCAGCTTGCTGCAGATTCGGGGCTTGATCCTCGTCAAGTTGCGGTCTGGTTTCAAAACCGAAGGGCAAGGTGGAAGAACAAGAAGCTAGAGGAGGAATACACGAAGTTGAAGACAGCCCATGAGAGCATAGTTGTCGAGAAATGCCAGCTTGAATCCGAGGTCAATCTCTCTCTAGCTTTCTCTGTCTGTTTTTAAGAAAATGTTACTTTACTGAGGCTCGGTGATTTGGATTATTCCATTCCTTTTCTTTTATCACACCATGGAAGTAATCGAGTATAGCTAATTGCTTGATCAAGTTTTCTATTTTACTGTTTTCTTTCGTAAGTATATTACTGATGAAGAACTCAACTTAAATTAGTGAAACTATTTACTTGATGATATTGTTTTTTTTTTAAGGTTATCTTATTTAACACCAAATAAAATAAAAGTAGACTCATGTACGTCGTTGATTGTTTTCATACAAGACGATAAAATTAGGACTCCCAATTAGAGTTCTCTTACATGCTTCCCTGCATATTTATAGGATTTATATTTTTCTATTTCGAGTCTCTAAACAGAAAGATAATAATAAGAATAAGAATAATAACGTGGAACACTATTCTCTTGTTGCCACGTACTTGTACTTCCCTCAGTTTGATTAATGATATGATATCATAAAATGAAAACAACTTTCACTTCCTTACTCAACATTTAAAGCTAAAATATATTTTCCCTCTCTTCAACAAGAAGACAGTGCTTCTTAATTCTCGAACGTGCATGGGCCCTAGGCTCGAAGTGAGTCAGCATTGTGGATGAGGTTTCAGAGGAAAAATCATCATCAAAGTGAACCAAAATTCTGACAAGGAACAGAACACTTCCTTTTGTTTTACAAAGTGTTTCAATCTGCAAGTCACCTCCACGACCACGTGGCACTTTCCCACTTTAGAAATGGCAGGCCATTGTCCAAGCTAGATTGATGGAACAAGTATACCTATATCAAAACATGTCGAAATTCCCAATATTTCAGTTTTCAGTTTTTTTTTACATAATTTACTAAGCTATATACGGCTCCATTAATTGCAGGTTTTGAAGCTCAAGGAACAGCTCTCAAGAACACAAAACGAGATCCAAAGGCTAGCAGACCATGCTGATAGGGTTTCCACTGAGAGTCCTACTTCACCCCTGTCAATGGCTATGGACCCACCATTTCTGGGAGAATTCGCACTGGAAGGATATGAAGATGCTTTCTATATGCAACCAGAAAACAGCTACATTCCTGGAATGGAATGGATTAATCAGTATATTTAGTAACTAGCTAACTTATTTTAGGATGTAGATAGTGTGATTAAGTAGCATTAATCTGATGTAAAATCTTCTTTATCCAGTGTACCACGAGGAGTCTTTGTCTGGCTAGCATGTCAATATTATTTAAATATTCTGCCCAGAAACTGTAGCTGTTCTCAGTGTGGGGGTGGGTGTGCTTTCATGCTAGATGTTCTGAGACAAGCGCAGTGGAAATCACCAATCAATAAGAAGCAAAGGTCATCCTAAGAGTTTATTATTCTTAGAACCCAAATAACCTAATTTCCAATGGAAAGAAATTTTAATTTCACTAAAACCTAAAAACTTAAATCAAATGAAACTTTGATATATTTTTTGTGAATTATTAAATTCAAACCACTTTTATTGATTTTCCCTGTGTCAAGATGTTACGTGGTTGTTTGGAAGTGTTGTTGAAGTTGTTTTTTAAAGTATCTTTTCATTTCAGAAATACATTAAAATAATGTTTTTTTTATAAATTTTAAAAATTATTTTTGATATCGTCACATAAAAATGATCTAAAAACACCCTAAAAACTTAATTTAATGTAAAAATAAAAATAAAAAATTTATCTTTTTTCAAAGTACTTTTGAAATGTAATATCAAACATGGTCATATTGTTCACACTATATTGTCAAAATATGGTTTACCATAACCTTTCTCTCCTTTGATTCCTAACTTCTATCTCTTTCTTCTCGTAATTGTCAGAGACTTTAATATAAAAAATTTTGTTTGACATTGTGTTTTAAAAATATTTTAGAAAAAAAATTGATTTATTTTTTATTTTTTATTTGAAATTAAAAATTTTGGTATTTTTAAATCATTCGATAATGTCAAAAATGATTTATAACAAATAAAAATATATATTATTATAATGTATTTTTAAATTAAAAATACATTTGAAAAACAATTTTAACCACACTTCCAATAACCATTGGAGTTTTGTGATTGAAACTAACTTTTGAAAAAACCATGGCTCAAAGTGTAGAAGTGTGCGCTTCTTGAATAGTAAAAATATATATTAGCAACTTTTATGATGTTAATTTCTAACCCTATTCTTTAATTATTAATTTTTAAAACCAAACCGTGCACTTTATTCCATAAAAGCAAAATTTATAGATCTTTTATAAGAACTTCATTTCTTTATACAGCTTAAAAATAATTCTTTTCATAACACGCAAGATAATTCTATTAACAGTGACTTGGTTATTTCATTATTGTAGCCAGTGGTAGATCTGTCTTACTTGTTTTATTGTTATAATTATGATGTTTTATCGTCAATTATTTTTGTAATCGTTTTGATGTTATCCATACAAACAGTGTGGGGAAAGCAGTCGCTCCCCCACACATTTCACTGTAGATTTCTATAGAACTTTCCGCTCTAATGTGTCCCTGATTATGCTTTTTTTTTCTTGAAACATTTCCCCCGGTTATATTTTTTATTTTATTTTTTCACTTATACAATTTTTTTTATTTTGTTTTTTATAATAGGTGTGTCCGGGTCAATTTAAGTGCACCACAACTAATTTCCGAACTCAATTTTTTTTATAACCAGAGTATCCAGATCAGCTTACGCGCACCACGACTAATCCTAGAACCCACTTCTTTTTTTTATAACCGAGGTGCCCGGACCAGCTTTCATCTCCTCACAAACACACTGTGGATTGATACAATGCTTTCCCACTTATACATTTTTTTATTTTTTTCCCCACTTATATAAAAAAAAATTTATTCCCCCCCTCCATACATTTTTTTTTTATAACTTGTGTGTATGAGTCAGTTTAAGCACACCACGAATAATTTCTGGATCCTTTTTTTTTATAACTAGGGTGTTCAATCTTACGCGCACCGCAACTAATCCCTCGAACCCACTTTTTTTTTGCTACAGTGTTTTTTTCTTCTGAGTATGCTTTTTTTTCTTTCCCTGAAACATTTTTTTTTCCACTTATATATTTTTTTTTTTTTTTTTTTTTTATAATTGGGGTGTTTAAGCTAGCTTAAGCATACCATGACTAATCTCTAGATTCAAATTTTTTTTTATAACTGGGGTGTCCAGGTGAGCTTACACACACCACGATTAATCATTGGAGTCACTTTTTTTTTGATAACCTGGGGTGTCCAGATCAGCTTTCATCTCCTCACAAAAACATTGTGGCTTGCTAAAGTACTTTCCCACTTATACTTTTTTTTTAACCCCCCCACACTTATATATTTTTTTTATAACTTAGGTGTCCGGGCCAATTTAAGCGCACCATGACTAATCCCCAGACCCAATTTGTTTTTTTATAACCGGGGTATTCAGGTTATATTACATGCACCACAATTAATCCACAAACCTACTTCTTCTTTTTTTTTGCTACAGTGCTTTCCTACTGGTACATTTTTTTCCCTGATTTTTTCTTATACTTTTTTTTTCACTTATATATATATTTTTTTTATAACCGGGGTCTCTGGGCCAGCTTAAGTGCACCACGACTAATTCTCGGACTGATTTTTTTTAAAACAATATGGATTGCTACTTAGCTTTCCTGCTTATACTTTTTTTTTGTTTTTTTTCCCACCTATACATTTTTTTTTATTACCGGGGCTTTAAGCCAGCTTAATCTTCTTTTTTTTTTCACTTATATATATTTTTTTTTATAATCGGAGTCTCCTAGACAACTTAAGCACACCACGACTAATCCCCGAACTAATTTTTGTTTTTTTTTATAACCGGGCTGTCCAAGTCAGCTTGATGCGCATCATAACTAATCCCCGAACCATTTATTTATTTATTTATTTTTCTTATATATTTTTTGTTCACTTATATATTTTTTCTTATAACTGGGATCTCCGGGCCTGCTTAAATGCTCCATGACTAATCCCCAGACCGAGTTTTTTTTATAACCGGGGTGTCCAAGCCAGCTTGCGCGTACCATGACAATCCCCAAACCCTTTTTTTTTATAACCAGGGTGCCCGGGTTAGCTGACGTTCACCACGAGTTGTATAAGTATGTATATACCCCTATAAAACAAAGTCCAAGAGTTGGCTATAAGGGGTGTATTGATATTATTTTTCCCACTTATATATATTTTTTTTTATAATCGGGGTCTCCGGGCCAACTTAAACGCACCACGACTAATCCTTGGATGAAATGTTTTGTTTTATAACTAGGGTGTTTCGGACTAGCTTGAGCGCACCAAGACTACTCCCCAGAACCCTTTTTTTTATAACTGGGGTGTCCGGGTCAGCTGACGCACGCCATGGGTTGTATAAGTATGTATATACCCCCATATAAGACAAAATTCAAGAGTTGACTATAGAGGTGTATTGATAATTTACTAATTTTTAATTATATTTTCTGTCGCGGTGCTATGGTCGTGTCTTCGAGCGCGCCGTCAATTTCTGAACTCAAGCACATTTTGGACGACGAGTGCGGCGTCGTAGAACATCTAAAAATGTATATAGGTTTTTTATATATTTATTTTATTATGTAAAATGTGTTTAAAATAATACCACGGTATCAATGGTATTTTCAATTTTTTTTCATTTTTCCTATGCATAGTACAATAACCATAATACCCTCAAATAATACAAAAACTAAGAATTGTCAGTGGGAGTGTCCCGGTGATTTCACATTTTTAGTGTACAATAAAATAACTTTTGTAGCCTCAAATAAGACAAAATAGAAGAGTTGCCTGCGAGGTGTTTCAAACATTTCACGTTTAACTATTTTACTCATGGTCAAATATGTCAATTTTCTTTAATTTACTTATATTTCAATCTTTCATCCAAAAATACTTTTAAAACATAAAACAAAGAATATCAAGGTATTTTATATATAAAACATAGACAAAATATTAGATAAATATGAGTAAAGCTATTGAGTAATATGGTTGCATCAGGTTACCTCACCAAACTTGCAAATTAAATCAATGACTTCATAAAGTTTAATATCCTATTTTTAAAAATAATTTTTTTTTATTAAACTTCTTAGGAAATAAACCATACCATTATGCTAAGATATTTTTTTGATACCAACCTGATGCCAAATTATTTTTTGATACCATAATAACTATATAAAAAACAAATTAAAATAAATTATCAACTCTAAATCCTCGTAACATATCATATAAAAACTAAATTAAAAAAACATCAATAGCCCAAGGAAAAAAAGGTTCAAGATGTAAAAAGAACCCCACAGATTACTATTATAATTCATAATGCTAATGGATATGGAGAAGCAATGTCCATAAACCCATCATATAAAGACTAAATTATAAAAAATAAATCAATAACCACCAAACAAAAAAGGGTAAAAAAAAAGAATTAATATTGTAATCCACAATGATAATGGATGTGGAGAAATAATGTTTTCTCTACACCTTTTAGCTTAACAACAACAATAATAAAATTAGAAAAGAATATCCTGCTAAACCCGTGAATTAGGGGAAATAAGGGTTACCTTGCCCTATAAACCCGATGTTTTTTCTTTCATTAACTCCTAGTTTTTTCTTCAATATCATTTTTGTTATTTAGCTAATCTTTAAAAAAAAATATCATATAAAGACTAAATAAGATCATAAAAAAATAGGTCATACTATGATGCTAATTTTTTTTTATATCAACCCGATGCAGTGATATTTTTTTTTGATACCATGATAACTATATAAAATACAAATCAAAATAAATTATTAAATTTAAAGTCCTATAAACACATCATATAAAGACCAAATTAGAAGAAAAAAAAATCTATAGATAAACAAAAAGGTCAAAATAAAATAAAAAAACATTGTGAATTACTATTAAATCCATATTTCTTATGAGGTGGGGAAACAAAAAATAATTATAGATTACTATTGTAATTCATTGTGCTATGTTTATCTCATACCTTTTAGCTTTATATTTAATTTGAAAATATATTAAAATAAATCTTTTTACTTTTTTTTTATATCAACATATAAAAATTATTAAAAATACTAAAAAAATATTAATTTATTTTTGTAAGCAAAAAGTATTTTTAAAAAACATGTAGAAAAAGAATCAGAAAATGTCTCAACCTCCCGTTTTGGTTAATGATGTGTTTGGTCCCTTAATTATTTATTGTTCACCAGCTTGGTTCTCTTATTAGTTTTTACCCTAATATTATCTATGTTGTACTTATTAGATCATATGCCACCAAATCTTGTTTAACTTAACAACAAGATATAACACATTTCTAATAGAGGTAACAAAAAATTCAATAATTATAGAAATAGATGCCATTGGGGTTTTTTTTTAACTTTTAAAAGCATTATTTATCTATTTCACATAACACTTTGAGAGGATGGAATGAAAATTTAGAAATTATGAAATAAAAAACTATCATGTAATACAGGACATGCAAACATAAGATCAAGAAATATAAGGTAAGAGGAATGATTTGGAGTTAAAAATAGTTTATGGACGAACTCAAAAGGTAATAGATAGTAAGGGGACCCAATAATACCATAAACCCCACATCATCACCCGCATATCTTTCTCCATAAAAATCCTATTTACTGTTGAAGCCTTGAAGGTTCGAACAGCAAACTTCTTCACCTGTTTTGAGGAGACACAACGACAGGTGAAACTGATAAACAACAGCGCAAGAGGATCTTTGCTTATTCTTCTATTTGACTCCCTGTCTGTTTAAATATCTCTCTCTCCTGATCTCAGCCGTTTATCTTCTTGAGAGAAAAAAAAAGAAAATAGAAAGGGAAGTTCTTTTACTGGTACAGCAGGTTTTTCTATCCAACTTGGACTTCCACCTCACTCTGTTCTCTCTCTCTCTCTCTTCAAGCCATGAAAACAAGGTACCTCCTCTCTCTCTCTCTCTACAAATTTCACTCCTTTTCTATGCATGTACTTGCTTCTTTTTTTGTGTTGTTTAATTTATCATGTTATGGGATCTGTATGCAGTTCTGTTCTATGGTATGTATTAGTGGGGTTTGTTTCCTTTCCTTTCCGTTCCTTTTTTTTGTGATATTTATGATAAAGTTTTGTTATTCGAATTTGTTGTGTTTCGCTAATGTTTTTTATGAACTGGGTCTTTTTTGTTTGCAGTTTTAAGGTTGCTACTGTTAGGAACTAGCTGGTTCTGTTGTACTTTCTTTTATTGTACTTATTAAAGCTTTATTTTAGTTTGTACTCTGAATATTTATGCTTTTCGCTTGAAATTTTAGGCTGTGTGTGGTAGATAAGGGTATATTCTAGTCATTAGAGATTATTTAGAGAGATTCAGTGTAAGGTAGGGGATGTTTGTGATGCTTGTTGTTGGTCTATTTAAAGAAATTATCTATGATAGCTTTATTTAACTAAGATTCTAGTAAAGATCTAATACTAACTAGGTTTGACAGAGAGAAAATAAGGAACCTATTGACAAATGGCTGAAATGGATTTTATGCATTTTGTTTGATTATGACTCTTTGGATTTCATTCATCTCAAGATAACAGTTAGGTCGTATGGAAGAGTGGGGATCATTCTGGATAGAAAAATGCTATTTTATCCTAATAAGCCATCGCAATAGATTCACCTACAGAAACAAATGACAAATGAAGTAAATGAATCATAAATAAATGGCTGTTTGTTCATGTAATTTTGGGAGCGACTGCTGATTGATATATCAATTTTCTTTTATATCTATTGAGTGAGTACAATAAATCTATGTGACTACAATGATCTGGAGGAGGATGTTCTTGAGAACACTAATGATTGACACTAATTTTAGCATATAATTATAAGAGTATAAATCAACTAGGGCTTCTGTAGGGCGTGTTTTTATAATTCAACCTGATTATAAGAAACTCCATTTCGGTGCTTAGTGCATTCTTGAAATTGGTGAAAGTTAAAATATTTCCCATATCTCCTTCAAAAATCATATAACGTGCTCTAGAGATCTTATAATCTCATGTCGTATGTAATGCATGGAGGAGCTTAATGTAGTATAATTTTCTTGGGAAGGTTTAATTGCTTTTTGGCTAAGTTTGATTGATGTAATGACCGATGCTAGTTTGATTAGCAAAAATGGTATCCAGTTTGATGTTGGTGAAGCTTAGAATAGCAGGGACACACCTGCACTTTTGAAGTGAGTGATTACTTTTTTTGGACACTTGAAGTGCTGCATTTTTCTCAAGAAACACTCAATAATCTTTTAAAAAATTGGGCATAATGTAAACTAATATTTCCAGTAATGATGGTTTCTGTTTTGCCAGCTGATGGATCTTTAAATAATTTCTTTACTGTTGTTTTGAATATCTTTTTTGAAGTATTGGACTTAAGCAACGGGATGTCGCTGGTGGATGGAGAGATAGATCATAAATGGTAATGTAGATTGAAAACTGATTGTTAACAGATCGACTAAAAGTGAAATAACCATGGCCAATAGGAATGGAGCAGGGTTGCTTTAGAATGGATATCATAGTTGAGCCCTGGTCCAGATTGTGTAGGGATTTATGAAATTACTATAAGGCTCTATTGCATTATTCTGGGTTCTGAAGGCCATTTGCGAGCATTTACATGGGTTGAATGGTCACTACAGTGACCAAGAGACATCCTTGATTTGAAAGGGAACTTCACCTACAAAGGCTTGTGGGCATGTCCATGTATACGTGGTTGGGATTATGGCTCTGTTGAGTTGTTTTGTAATGAGTATATTAAAACTTTCTAATTTTTTTTCATTCTCTCCATTACTTCCTCAATGCTTGTTTTGCAGCTTAATCACCATCTTCACCACATGGTCAGGGGTGAGTCTTGTAAGCAGTAATCTTTTCCCCACCAAAATGTCATGTAACATGCATGATATGTGGGGAGTGATTGATAGCATGATTTTTTAATTGCAAAGAGTGAGAGTGTCTTCTTTACCCCAAGAGAGGTTGTGACCTAGCTATAAGCTTTTTAGGTAAGGATGCATGGCTAGTTCCAATTCATTAGAGACTATTGCTATACTTCTTGCAAATTGGTGGCAATGCAGTGGTGGCTTTGAACACCTTCGGTTAATGTTTAACGCAATGATAATTGCTTCCATGCATGGTAATGACAATTGATTTCATAATGATTGCATTTAATTCCTGATATGTTTTGTAATCTGGTATGACATCGGCAGGTGCTTTATAGATATTTCTCTGGGTACGATAGATCCAAACATAAATTGTTGAAGTTGGTGGTATTTACTAAATTGATCTAAATGGGGACAGGGGAAGAAAGCATACCTGCTAAGTCTTCCAAACCAGCATCTTCAAATCAGGTTCTCTTTCTCTCTCACACTCACAAACACAAATGCACACTTGCTAATGTACAGAGATTCACATGCTGACAAGCATACCAATCACTCTTCATTGTGTCAACAGGAAATACCCACAACGCCTTCATATCCTGATTGGTCAAATTCTATGCAGGTTCATGCTTATAAAACTCATATTATTTCTTATATCTTCAGTACTAGCATTAAATGCTCATAACTTGGCTACTTTTTTAGGCTTATTATGGTGCTGGAGCTACCCCGCCTCCCTTTTTTGCCTCGACAGTTGCCTCACCGAGCCCTCACCCCTATCTTTGGGGAAGCCAGGTGGGTATCTCCTATTCTTTGAGAAAAGCATGTCAGTTCCACTCATCTGACAGAAGTTATTTTCTTTTCTGTTGACAATTTTCAGCATCCTTTAATCCCACCTTACGGAACCCCAGTTCCATACCCAGCTTTATATACTGCAGGGGGAGTGTATGCCCATCCAAACATGGCTCTGGTAATAATGAGTGTTTCTGATACAGGAATTTTTTTTCTTTTGTGGCGTTGATATTCCCTTTTACTACCATGGCTAAATGCCCTGTCTTAGGATCCTATAATTTGTACCTATTATTCGGTCACCTGATGTTTCATATTCATTTATCTTCCTTGCAGACACCAAATACAGCACAGGCAAATACAGAGTTGGAAGGAAAGCTCCCTGATGGAAAGGACCGTGCTTCAGCTAAAAAAGCCAAGGGAACTTCAGGAGGAAAAGCTGTAGAGAGTGGAAAGGCTATTTCAGATTCAGGAAACGATTGTGCCTCTCAAAGGTCAGTCAAGCTCAAGTTTATTGGTAATATTTCCTTTCGGAATGCATATACATTGGATTCTTGTGATATTGACCTATATGATATCTGAACAGTGCTGAAAGTGGTACTGATGGCTCATCTGATGCCAGTGATGAGAATAATAATCAGCAGGTATATTTCTGAGCACTCATATTATTTTCTATCAGTGTGCCCTTATTGTATAGTGCAAATGATTAGGATCTTGTTGAAGCATCTGTGACCTATCCCAGAAACAGGCTTTTCAGCTTGTTCATGCAGGAAATTCAGATTCCCTGAATATTTTTGGAATTGCAGTTTTCTTTGATAACCCCTGGCCAATGGAAATTGTTATTTATATTCTATTTAATGAGAATCTTCCTAAATATTATAGGAATATGCTGCAAACAAGAAAAGAAGCTTCAACCAGATGCTTGCAGATGGTAATATTTCTCATCCCTGTCTCTATCTGCTGCTGTTGTAATAGCTTGCTAAACAAGGTCACTTTCTTCACAGCCAATGCACAAAGTAACTCGGCTGAAGCAAATATCCAAACTTCTGTGCCTGGGAAGCCTGTGGTGTCTACTCCTGCTACTAATCTAAACATTGGGATGGACTTATGGAATGCATCTCCAGCTGCTGCTGGAGCTACAAAAATGACACTAAATCCATCTGGTGCCTCATCCAGTGCTGTTCCTGCTGGAATGTCTGAACAGTGGACTCAAGTATGAAGCCTGCGGTTATTTGTTGCATCATGCTTGAGTGTTTGTTTAAACCATGTAGTAAAATTCAGCTTTTAACAATCAAATTAATTCTGCTGTTATGGTCTAACCAAAGGTTTGACCTTTCATCAGTTCGAATTTCATTTTTATGTTTTCCTTAACTTCTAATATTTCAAATTTCATGAAAAATCAAACTTTGTGGCCTTCTCATACCTCAAAAGGAACAGGTCAATTTGTTTTTGAGAATGATGAAAGGATGCTATTTATGGTAGACATTTCTGTTTGTTCATGCAGCTGTTAGGCTATTTGCATTCCTTTTCCTTCCACTGAATTATAGATTTGGGTTCTGACAGGATGAACGGGAATTGAAAAGACAGAAGAGGAAACAATCTAATAGAGAGTCAGCCAGAAGGTCAAGGTTACGTAAACAGGTACTGCTGTAGTTTTTGCCTTCTCTTGTCCTTGAATGTTTGCTTATTTCTTCACCATTGCTAGTTCCAAATCAGATGCTCATCTCCTACTTATTTTAGGACTGATAGGTGCAGTAGTAAAACAGGTTATTTAAATTTTCTTTACCAAACTCGTAATAAATTTTTGTCTCTATTTTTCTAGCGAAGGATGATTCTCTAATCCTCAACAGCCTTAAATAGTACACTTCTCATGTCCGGAAATAATTTCACTATTTGTCGCTGGCCTCAAAAAAGAGAGTAACAACTTCAACTGTTTCAGAACTTTCTTACACTGTCTGAAAGCTCTAACCTGATCACATGATCCTTGAGGGCATCTCCTCATATTTTGAAGTTCAAGGTTCAACTTAGAGCTTGCTTGCCATCTTTCTTTTAAATAAAAGGAAAGAATGAAGGAAAGCTTCTCTAGGTTCATCATATTCTTGCTTTCATCGAGGATGAATTTGATGGGAACATTTGCTGTTGAATTTTATCTTAAGGTTTGCTGCTGTTAATCTCCTGTTAAAAGCTGATAACTATTGCTTCGACTTTTCATCTTAACCAGGCAGAGTGTGAGGAGCTACAAGGCAGGGTAGAGAATTTGAACAATGACAATCGCAATCTTAGAGATGAATTGCAGAGTCTCTCCGAAGACTGCAACAAGCTTAAATCCGAAAACGATTCAATTAAGGTTTAATTTTAGCCCCTACCCTTTTTATTTGAAACTCCATTCATCATAATCATTTAGTGATTGGTACGTGCAACATGGGCATCTTTAGCTTCGTCACTCGATATCATGGTTACTCCCTCCTTCGTCTTCATTAAAGTTTGTTTTCGTTCTTCTTGCTAAAATTTGATCGCTCATTAAACAAATGTGAGTCTGCTGTCATAACAGGAGGAGTTGACTCGGTTGTATGGACCAGAAGCAGTAGCTAACCTTGAACAAACCAACCCCGTTTCAGATCCGAAGTCTCACGGTGGCGAGGGAAACAGTTGACAGTAAAGGAATGAACCGGCATCCGGGAGAATACTTTCTCGAGCTCCTCCTGTATATCATGATTACCATTAGTCAAGCTGAGGACCTTTGGTTTTCATGACTGATCCATACCCTTAACCCTTTAGTTGTAATGGCAAAATTTCCTTGCAAGATTTTAACTGGAGCTAGAAACCTCATTATTGCATTATTAATTCAATCAACTTCGTTGGCTGAAAAGGAACCCTTTTCCCTTTTCATGAAAGGGGCTCTTTAACGTTAGTTTATAATTCTGGCAAATATAATCACGAGCGTTGACGTTTGATTAATCTGTCAAGAGTCTGCAATTTGTCATTAATAGACACCAGCTTTCCGCGCACACAAGTTTTGACAACCCAATGACAAAGCATGTTAGAAATTTCTTTAAAAAGACTTGGTTATGTGTTTACACATTTGTGGTCAAATTAGAGGCAAGTTTTGGTGAAACTAGTTTTTTCATGATACGTTAAGAAAGTAATTTTAAATTGATTCCGTGTTGGACCCGCAAGTTATAGATGCTTCGAACCGGCGTTTTATTGGCAGGCCATGATGATATCTCCGTGATATAAAAAATGAATGACCCTCCTCTTCTCTCTCGTCGCATTTCAATCCTGATCCACTTCATTAAAGAGGCGAAGAGAGAACAGAACATAACAAGAAACAATCTACAGAACTCGCAGATCCGGAAGATGTGTTACAAGGTGACCTGCTCAACGTGCGGCAAGACCACATGGGGTGGTTGCGGCAGGCATGTTCCTTCCGTTTACAGGGGCATCCCTGAAGGGCAACACTGTCTCTGCCGTGAATGGCCCGGTGTCGATCCTAAGAACCCCAATGGAAATGGTGCTGAATCCTCTTCCTCTTGCTCTATTCTATGATTTCTCTCTTACTACTTTTGCTGGTAATTATTTGCAGCCTTCCGTTCTATTTCGTGCTAGTTGTCTTATTTTCTCCCGGAATAACAACAGATTTATAGACTGTTTCCAGTTTTCGTTGCCTCTGCGAAGGCAAAATGAAGTTGGATTTCTGTTTTGGTTCACTGTTGTAATCACGAAATAATGGAAACGACGCCGTTTCTCATTGACAATTTCTTCGTAACTATTTTGCTGTTGACTTTGTCGTCCTTGTGTTGTGAGAATCTAACATCTACACTTTTAGTTCATTATTTTTCTTTTGTGTATGCTGGTATGCATGCTAGGATATTTGTTGATTCAAATGCAATTTTTAAATATTTTATTATTTGTTCAATATGCATATTATAACTTTATTTTTAACTCTTTTACAAGTTTATGCTCTCTTAAGCAAGATAATTAAGTTCATGAACAAAAAGGTGTTAAGGATTATGGTACAGGATACTTTTCAAAATAGCATTTTGTTGAAATAAATTTTATTATTTTTAAATTTTTTAACATCAACACGTTAAAAACCATTAGAAAACACTAAGAAAAATTAAATTAATTTACTTATTTTTTCAAACCAAATATATTTCTAAAACATACCTTAAAAGCACAAGTAGAAGTTGTGTCAAACACCCTCTTAATCAGGCTTTGAATGAACCTAATTGATTTATAATTGAAGTGAAATTAAGTTTGAAAGTTGATTTTTTCAAACCAAATGGGTTTAATTGGCTGCATTAAGGATTTAATTAAAACAAAAGTTAGGTTTGAAAGTGTAATTGGTCTACATTGCAATAATTGAAAATTCAGAGGGACTATTCTTGAATTTTAACAAACTAATTGGTCAATCCAGAGGCTTAGTTGTGAAGAACAAAAGTTTGGAAGCCAGTTAAGGGCTTAATTAGAAGAAAGTTTAAAATCAAGGACCAAGGTATTAAAAACACAAATTTAGGGGTTGAAATTGATAAAATCAAGGGTCAAATTAAAAGTTTAGTGATAAAAAAGAGTCCAATTACACAATTTAGAAACCATGAACCCAAATACAAAAGGCATGCAAATTAGAGGATTCCAATTAGCATATTCAAGGATACAATTGTATGAATTGAAAAGTTTTTATGTTAATTGAGGGTGTATGAGCTGAAATTTAAAGAGCAAGAAACGTGATGGAAATTATAGAAACCCTAAATAAAACCCTTGATTTTTCAAGTTTAAGTTAGGCGATATTTCTTCAAGTTTTTGTAAAGATAACAAGCATCATACCATTCTATCATTGTTTTTCCTATTTTGTAGTTGAGAATGTTGTTTAAGGAGCAATATTAAAACAAATGAATGTTGTGGTAAAAAATAAAAATGCTTCATAATATTGTGGTTTGCTACTCTATTCATATGGACGAGAATCCTTATATGAAACATATATGTTTGCTAAAACTAATTCTCCTAATTTCATCATTAATTCGTAGTGAACCCAACCTTAGAGGAGAAGATGAATATTGGGTTAGACAAATTTAGAGTTTTTAAGGGATATATTATATAAAGATTTGATCTTTTTTGGTTTCGAATAATATTTTAAAGGTTGGATTGTCGTAAATAATAAGTCATTTAATTGTCTGACTTCCAATAATAATCCATATAAATAACAAGTGAGAAAATCTTCTAAATTTCTATTTAAGAGAGAGAGAGAGAGATTATAATGCCTATAGTGGTAGTTTTTTTTTTTTTTTTTTATCTTGTAACATATATATATATATATATATATATATATATATATATATTGGTCTAACAGACAACCATTAAAAAATAAAAATCATAAATTACTATTTATAAAGAAATTTGAAAAACCCTATAAATTAGCAAAATATGAATCTGACTCTTAAATAATATTCATATATTAATTCAAGATAATTTTAGAATTGAACTCAATCAAGTTCTTGATTTTTCTAGGTCTAGAAATATAATCTTGGTTTAATCATATTTTAGTCCTTAATTTCTAAACTATATTTTAATTGATTCATACTTAACTAAGTCATCTTAGTTTAATTAAGATAACATGAAACATCATCAAAATATAATATTTTTTATATAATGTAACTTAGTGATATAAAGTTTAAGGATCATTTACACAATTTTTTCATCATTTTATAAAAGAAAGAAAATGAAATATATGTCTCTACACCTTACAATATCAAGTATTTAAAAAAACATAAATCATCAATATTTTTAAAACAATAAAACTTTTATAATTATAACAACTTTTAAAAGACATGTTAGCTCGCCTTCTTTTTTTTTTAAGAAAAAAAAAAGTTGATTGGTTCATGAAGTCTTACATGAAGGGCGTTTTGGACCCACAAATTCTAGATGCTTTGAACCGTCGTTTTTAAGAAAAATCATCACTAGATTTTTCATGATACGTTAAGAATGTATTTTTAAATTAACTCCGTTTTGGACCCACAAATTATAGATGCTTTGAACCGGCGTTTACTAGGCAGGCGATGATGATATCTCCATGATATAAAAAATGAACGACCCTCCTCCTCTCTCTCGTCGCAGTTCAATCCCGATCCACTTTATTACAGAACTCGCAGTGCCGGAAGATGTGTTACAAGGTGACATGCTCAACGTGCGGCAAGACCATATGGCGTGGTTGCGGCGGGCATGTTCTTTCCGTTTACAGGGGCATCCCTGAAGGGCACCGCTGTCTCTGCCGTGAATGGCCCGGTGTCGCTCCTAAGAAGCCCAATGGAAATGGTGCTGGATCCTTTTCCTCTTGCCGCAACCACTCCGTGTGAAATAAGGTGGTGAAGTCGTCAATGTACAGTTCCTCTCTGTACCTTTGGTGGTAATCGAGTGAAATCTGTTATTCAACGTGCTGGATCCTCTTCATTTTGGCTTCGCAGAGGCAATGAAATCTGTTATTCTATGATCTTGTTATCCTCTTCAAAGTTCAAACGAGTGGTTAGAAAAACACAACAAAGCCTTAATAATAATCAGACTAATAAATAATGCAAATTATCTTAAGCACGGTATAATAGAAATGATATTATCTAGATTTTGCAGAGCAGTTAAAATTTCTAAACATCAAAAGTATTCGGTAATGACTCCAGACTTATAAACCATAAAAAAAGACAAGAATCCTTTATGCTTTATCCACGCCACCAAAGTCTTCATCTGACATCTATAATCATCATCACCATGACATCACACACGTGAAACATAAACATGCAGAAGAAGTCTTCATTGGTGAATTGCTAAAGTAGGCATCTTTGAGTGGGAGAAGAATCCACACACGCTCCGTTTGATTTTTATGATGGAGTTACTTGTTGTTTCAACTTTGGAGCAGCGAACCCTTCTGCCTTCCGTACATTCCAACGATAGATTTTCTTTTTTAATGGTCGGGTGGAAGAACCTTTAGCGCGCGGTGAGTTCGATCGTGACTTTAATTAGCAGTCTTGTTGCTTTCTAAAGCGACAGCGTAACATGTTCTTCCTAGTTTTCATTTAGAAGTTTTTGAAAAAAAGAATCTTCGAAGGGAAGAGATGAAAGGTAGGGATATCCCCGGTAGAGTTGCCGTAAATAATTTTTGTTTCTACCATGCTATTCGATTGCAATGGATGGCTTTTCGTTGGAATTATACAATTATTGCTGTCGTTTTGGAGATTTTCTGCTGCAAATTGCTAAGACTGTTGCTGCTTTGGATTGCACAGTCCCGTTTGGTATTTTGGGCCGTGGAGAACTAGTCTGTCCCAACATTCTAATCATCTTTCCTTGTTTTCTTGCTGTATTCTACTTGGTGCTGCGCTTAATTTCTCTTTCAGATCAGTTTTCTGCAAGAATTTCTATTATGCATAATTTGATTACGTGTTTGAAAGTGTGATTAAATTAAATTTCCTGTCATTAACATCAAGATAATGTGGAAGGATTACATTAAAGTAATCTGGACAGAAACTTTATATTCGTATAAGACTGTTATTAACATCAAAATAATCTTGACAGCACAACTTTCTCTGCTGTTCTGTCAGAAACAATGCATGCAAAAGAAAAACAAATCTTGGGAAGAGGATGGCAGATTATGATTCCTTAATTGGGGCTATTATCCCTTTTAATTTATATATTTCCCCAAATCATTTGATAACAGGCAAAAGTTCTGTGCAAGTTACAGAAAAGAGATACATAGAGAGTGACAAAAGATACTCAGCCCCCTCTCTTTCTTCCTATGCAAGACACCAACATATAACTGCCGAATGTGAAAAGCTAATTAGTTTCGGGATAGATTCATCATTACATCACAGAAACAACCTAATTAACTTCTAATATAACATTTGTTTCTAACACTTCCAAGCGGATGTAGCAATAAGTGGCCTGTTACGCCAGCAAAGAACCAACTCAGCCTGCCGTTTTGCCACACAGAAACCACTCACTTGCACCTTTCCCAGCAACGTCTCAGCTTGAAAATCAGCAAACTGACTCAACTGAACCGGCCTCACTCCTGCCGCAGCAAATACCTCCCTCCATGGAGACAGTGTTCGCCTTCCGCATCCCTCAACTGCCGCCAAAATCTTCGGTTTCAGCAGGGACATCTCAATTTTCCTCGCCCAGTCGCCACCAGCTGTAACCACGGCCGCATCGAGGGACTCAAACATCATTGAATAAAATCCAAGACAATTGACAAAGTTCCTCCTAAAAGACAACCCAGTTCCAGATCCTGTCCACCCTTCACTGTCCACAAATATGACTAAACTGGGCGAAACTCGGCGGAAATCATTAACAAACATAGTAACATTATTTGTTGAACCAAGATGTCGAAGTATTGTTGGAGATAAGAGAACGGCAATTTTCTCTCCTTCAAAAAACTTGACTGCTTTGAAAGATAACATTTCAAAAGTAAGGAAAGGAACAAACTCGATATGGAATCTGATCTTGAGTTCATGGGCGAACTGTGAGAGTCTTTCTTTGATCAATTTGGTCTCAAATACAGTATCTTCTCTTACAACCGCAGTGATTCGAAGAAGCGGGGTTGTGAGCTTATTGCACGAGTCCGCTTTGTCTACAAGTTCTTTCATCAAAGAAGCATAGTGGCAGCCAAATCCAATATCAAAATCTATGACATGAAGAAACACTGAATCTCCATTAAGTGAATCGAGAATAGCTTGGCTGGTGGTGAAGTCGGTGAACATGGGGATTGGAGAGATGCTAAAGAAGGCCTTGTACGCCCTTATAGTTTGGACAGTGTTGGACCATGAAGGGAGTACAGGATTAGTTTGAGGTCTTGTTGATCCAGTTGTGAGGAGAGACTGGAGAGCTTCTTTGAAGAAAAAAGCGGCTCTTTGGAGTGGTTTACCGTTTGGTGATTGAAGGCGATGATTGAGCCGTTCCAATATCACTTGAGCAAGTTGTAGCTCGTTTGAGTCGAAACAATCTGCTGCTTTGATAAGCTCTTGAATGAAATCAAAACCAACATTCCAATTTCCGGTACTGCTATGAAAACTATGGGACAAATCAAGAGAAGTCAGATTGTGAGTTGGGATAGAGTTAGTGTACATATCATTAAACTCAGAGTGAAAACACTGAGTAGCATCAATCTGTTGAGTTGCAGTGAACTCAGGAAGGTTATGGATTTGGATTTGAGGCTCACTGCAAGGACCGAATTGTGGAAAATTCTTGATGAGAGCAGGAGCAGAATCATCATGGAAGTCCAACTCTCTCATAATAGAATCCCAATCCAAAGTTTGCAGGACATGATCCTCCCACTCGATAGGATCGGTTGCAGAGGCCGGTTTGCCAGCTCGTGCGGGACTTGGACTTCTACGCAAGTCAAGAACCGAAGTGGGTTCGTAGCACAAGTTTGGATTGTTAGGGCTAAAGCTGATGTTCCTGCTGTTATTGCTGGTGTTGTTGCAAGAAACTGGTTTCGGGTTTTGAGATTGGTTGGTGCTGCTGCTGTTGTTTTGTGGTGAGGGAACTGGAACTTTCATAGCTAAGAACACAAAGGTAAGTAGCCCCTCTGTGTTAGAAACTCTCTTTAATTTGTTTCGATTGCCTTAGAAAGTGGGAAATGAAAGGGGAGAGGGGGCTTTTGGTGGTTATGAATACTGCCTTTCTATCTCTTCTTGTATGTATGGGATATGATGGCATGGTTATCCATGGGAGGCATGTGTGGCCAATCCTTTTTTTCTTTTGATCTCTTGAAGCTTGTAACTCAAGTCACTACTTTGCCTTTAGCCTTTTTCAGGATTCGCAGTTTATTTTCCTAGCTCAGCTGTTCTGGTATTGTTCTTGACATGGCTATGGTGAAAGCCATCTTGCAGGCTTCAATTATTTTGGTTTCTGTTCAAATGATGTGGAGCTGACGATTAACTAAAGCTTCTATTCTAAGAAATGATATGGGAAAAATATAATAATTCAGCTGTGAAAATTGATTTTCTTTGTTTGTAGACCTCAGGCATGGTAAGAAAATTGTCAAGTTGCCAGTTAGATAGCCATTTTGACTACTACAATCACTTTCTGCAGCCCCATGATACAAGGTTTCATCAAATTTGGAGCTTCATGCATGTCCAGAAAGGTAAGAGAAAAGAGAAAACATCATAGGGGATTGCATATAGAGCATCTTGCATGTTTTTGTCTCAAAAAAAATTCAAGAAAAAAAGTTGTAGCAATGCCTACTTTGTAGAATTAAAGTTTAAAGACACGAACAGTTCAGGGTCTACTTTAGACTTTGAAATGGATTCATCCAAAAACTTTCAAATGGATCTCTAGAAAAACAGCACTTCCTAGCTTCCTCAAATAAATTTAGGTGAATGGAAAAGAAAACAAAGCAAACCCCTTATTTTTATCCTTGTGTTTTATTAAATTATTTAATTTCATCCCCTTGTTGAAAGATTTATTCAACTTGTTCCTTGTGCCGTTTAATTCTATCCCATTTACACTTACTGATAACCTTTGTTAGATTATATATTGTTTAAATTAGTTGAGGTGACTTTAACTGAAGAAAACATTTTAACAGGAAAATCTAACGAAAGCTACTTATTGTTGGATAATATAAGGGTAAAATTGAACGATTGATCAAATTACAGATGTAAAATAGATGTTTTTATTTCTTAAAAGGAAAGAAAGAAAGAAAAAGAAAGCATAACTTTGTCCAAGAGGTCAAATTGCGGGCGTTAAAGATCCATAACTTAGTCGTCCCCACAAAAGTCATGAACAGATAGCCAAAAGAAATACACATTATTTTGGAATAAAGAAAGCATTATAAAGTAGTTTGAAGACTTGAAAAAAAAAATGACTATGCATTTTTCGTGTACATCTCACATTGCAAACCAAACTTTTCAACCGTCCAAATAATTGAATGGAATATTTTATCGAACAAAACATATTTTGTCGTTCCCAACATGCCCAAGCTAGATTTCAACAGTTGACAAAACGAAAAACAATAAATAAATTCAGCTCAAATTCTTTTTTCATAGTGTTTCAAAAAACTTTTTGAAAAAAAAATTATATTTTAAATTAAAAATTTGATGGTTTTTAGAATATGTGATGTTTCGATGTCAAAAATAATTTTTTTTTAAAAAAATAAAATGTACATGTATTTAAAAATCGAACCTTGAAATCTTGCATTGTAATTTTAATATTGACGGTATTTTTTCCCCAAGAAATGGTGCTTACTGCCTACTTTATTTGTTTATCAACTTTAATTTTCTTTTATTAGCTAGTTAGTTGTTCAATTTTCTTGTACGTACATGAGTTAATTCAAGTTCTCTCTCTCTCTTTTTTTCAGCAAGCAGAAAAAATGCTCTATTAATTTATATATTTATACACCAATCTCAACAAAAAGTAATTATATTTATTATCATATATTGGAGAAGCATCTCTTGCTCTCCATGCTTCGAGAAATTCCTTACTTATGATATGAGGGTTGGGTGATTAACTAATTCACCAACATATTTACTATTAATAGGACCAAACGGTCTAATTAAAATGAATTTCAAGCCTAATCCACTCACTCAATCACACATCACTCATTCTTTCCACTAATTAAACCAAAAACATGTTATTAATTGGGCCGTGTATTGATTATGCATCAAAATCATGCATTCCATAATAACAATAACAATCATAATAATAACAACAACAATCTTGAAGACGAAGATGATGGGAGATCCTACAAAGATACGATGCAATGGCACTATATATATATATATATATATATATATATATATATATATATATATATATATATATTTGAAAAAAAACTTCGCCAGAGATCAAGGCGCAAACACAAACCGTTCTTCTAAAGGAAATCTAAGCAAATGTTCATTCACGTACCATAGGCGTAGATGAGAAGAAAAGTAAACACAAAAGTTTGTGTAGTTCTTGTTGACGAGAAATATGACCAGCTGTGCTGCTGAAGTGGGGTCCAATACTGACATGATATCTGATCTCATTGGCTATGGCTGACTTTGCAGGACCCCACTTGGAGTCTTTTTGTCGGATATGCCCATGCATGGATCGAAGGTTTGTTTGAGGGTCGAGTTAATCAATCTTTTCTTAAACTCTTACGTGTACGTGGAGTCGTCATGAGCGCGTAGAGACCACTCCCACGTCGGATTTATACGGGTTTGGCGGCCAAGGGAAAGTAAAGAAAAAGAAACTAGAAAGAAAAGAAAAGGAAACTAAAAGGAAGAGAATATGTTCTCGTGTAAGTTAGTGGTGCTATGATTTATCATTGATTGATTGATTGATGATGATGATGAAAAACCACTAAATATCTGGTGTGGTAATATAGTTTAATTATATTTTTGATTTTTTTTGTATTATTTTGATATACAGTACCAAAAATAAATTTTAAAAATAAAATATATATTATTATTTTCAAATACAAAAATAGCTTTCCTCAAACTAATAATTAAAAAAGAAAAAGAGGGAAATCATCGTGATATACAACTTTAGAAGGTACCAAGAGAAAGGGTTTTGCATGCTAACAAAAGGATGATTTAAATTTTAGCTTTGTGTGTGAAGTAGGCAGTCATGTCGTAGCCAAAGCTTATTGTGTGCCTCTTTAATTAGATTTCTTTTACTTCTTCGATGGAAACATTTCCAAGGGATCCAATGCTGCTCCCTCTTATACTGTACGTTTTGGCTATTCTCTTGTTTAATTAAAAGCTTAGCAATTTCTAATTTCTAGAAATAACAAGGGTTTGTTTATTTTCTTTATTTTTTGAATTAAAATTTTAGTTATTTTTATAAAAACGCTCGAAATGAATACGAAAACAAACCCCATTTGGAGAATAAATATAATTCCCTCAATAAAGAATTGCTGCAAATATTACTGGTTTAATGGAAGACACCAAGAAAGAAAGAGGAGAAAGGAGGGATGCTAGTGGTAGTGGGATTACAGCTGAGAAGAGCATACCAGCTAGCAACAGTTTCAACCCTATTACTACTCGTCTGGTAATTACTTGCTTGTCTTGTGGGCGATACTGATTATCTCTTGATTTATTTATTTGTTAATTAAAATTAAAAATCTTCTAATTAATGAATACATATCGAGATCCGTATGGTGAAAAAATATATATACTTATCACTAATTGCTGGTAGGAATTAAACCAGCAATCTGTCCATCTCATTTAGCAAAGTATTCACTTTAAGCTTAATTAACAAAACAGGGTGAAAGTATTTTTTTTCACATCACTATAGATTAAGATTCATTGCACAATGCGGACTTCTATTATGATTTTACCTTTAATGGACAAAATTGAAGATCTAACTAAGTTGATTTGTTAAGAAATCGTAAAATTAAAAGACAGGGGATGCAAGCGAAAAAGGACGATGAAATTATTGGCTTTTTTGAGCTTCTGTTAAATGTTCATTATAGTCCTTATAACCTTTGAAATGATATAAGTTCCTTCTAATCTCTAAGATTTCAAAAAAGTTGATTTTATTCCACAACTTCATTTCTTGATTTACCATTCTTTGATAGGAGAGAAGAGAGAAAAAGTCACTAAAGTCCATTCTTAAAGAGAAAAAATCATAGTTGACACTTATTCCAACCACAGATATAATTTTGATCTTGGTATCAAAAGATGACATTCAATTAGGAGAGTTCCATTGATATAATTGATCTTGCTTTAAAAAAAAACATATTTGAGCTCATATTTTTTTGTTTTTAGATTGATTTTGGGTTCTTGTGTGATTTTTGGAGTCGTTTTTTAGCCCATGTATGGGTTTTTTGCATGGCGTTTAAAGTATTTTCTATGTGTTTTGAGTAGAAAAACAATTATAAATTAATTTTTTTTATGCATACACAACTTGATTTTCCGATGACCGTTGATCGTTAAAAATTGGATCAACAAATAACGAGTCATATAGAACTTTCAAATAACAAAATACAAAGGGCTTGGCGAACGAGCTAGATCATTTTATGAGTTAGGCTTGTGCAGTAAATCCACACACACAATCTTTAAAGGCGTAGCGTGATGATAAAATGCTTACGATCTGCACAGTAGATCTCGAGTTCGAGTCAGAGTATGTACTCCTTATAAGAACCTAGGACAATCAGAGTTTTACTCGCTCACCAACACTCACAAAATACGCTTTTTGGAGGATAAAATTTCCTCACATCCAAAAAAAAAGTAAACCGACACACTTGGTCTACTTGTTTTTGTTTGATTAGTTATTATTATTTAATGTTTTTGTTAACCCCTTAAAATTAAAATCAAAATATATCATTTTATTTATTTGTTTTTAAAGGGTTTTTTTGTACTTCGACTTGTAAAAAGGACTCTTTTTATTAAACTTATTCCATACGCAACTCTTATATATATATATATATATATATATATAGAGAGAGAGAGAGAGAGAGAGAGAGTAGAATAGCTTAGCTAGTTACAATCTAAAATGGTGTCCATTATTTTCTTTTTCTTTATAGAGTTTTCCGGTAATCAAATCGCCGGAAAACCATCTTGAACGTAGCGAAATCATATAAATTATACTGCTGATATTCTTATGAAGTAGGAAACATATTCATCGTACTTTGAAAATGACAATTTACTAAAAGTATACAATACAATAAAATCCAACGATTCCTTAGTAGTACAAGAAATTCCAATACGAGGCAGCAACATTCTTTAGCATCCTTAAATGTTTCAATTATCTTTTTCCTGAACTCGTAATTAACATTGAACTGTACTTATGAGTATTTTATAAGAAGGTTCAAGTCAAATACTTGGGTATTAAGGCTCTTAAGCACACGGAACTCACGCGATCGATAGAAGAAAGGGCAGCTTGTTGCATACAAAAATTAATTAGGGTTTGAGATTCCAATTTGTAATCATTCATGAAAAAAGATAGTCTTTGTACACTCACTAATGTAGCAGTGAGTGGTCATTCAAAACGGCACGCATGGTGGTGGCGGATCTTCTATTTTACAAGCAATAATCCCTAACATGTCCTTTTTTCATGTGGGAAAGGATCCTTAGGATATTTTGATTTTGCTTTGAAACATACCATATGATTCGATCAGTTTTCTTTATCATGACCACAATTATTCAAGTTTTCATGTGATTCCCTTCATGTTTTGTACGTGGCCCCTGCTAGTTTCTTTATCATGATCACAGTGTTATGTGGTTTTCAGGGAAAGTTACCTCTTGATGCTGTTTCTTTTGCCACTTGTATTGATGAAATGACCCACTCAGATCATCCACTGCGCAAATAGTCTTTAAGCGTCATAGTCATCTAGGTTAGAAAACATTTCTCTTTCTTCATATTTTTTTCAAGATGAAACAAGGCCGATAAACATATATCGAAGCTCTTGATCTTTCGCGAGAGGGTTTGTTAATCAGAACCACCGCACAGTGTTTCTATTTATATTGAATTCATAAATTGATTATATATATATATCAACTAGCGATTAAAACATGGAACATACATACAATAGGATCTTCTGGAATTAGGGGTCAGTTCTGTGGCAAGTCTTTAATTAAGACAAAGTATCCTTAGCATCCCCGCAAGCTAAGCGTTAGATTAGAATGAACATGAAACTTAGGTCTTAAAAATTCAAAAAGACATCAGGGAATGTTTTTGATGAAGAAGTCAACAACCTACAGGGTTAGAGGGAACATGCTGCGTTTGAAGTTTGCCAGCAACAACAAGTTCTAGAAGAAAATTGTAGTCTAATTCACCATGGTTGGCCCTTTTGAGAGATACGGAGATGGTGCTAAAGAAATGGTATTTTTGGTGTCACATAAGAGAAGAGGTCATTTTGATATAGGAGCCTAGAAGTAACGAAGATGATGTGTGATCCAAACGAGTTCAGCTGCAGTCGTGTGCATAAGAGCATGATACTCGAATTCATCGTTGGAATAAGATAGAGTATGTTGCTTCATAGTACTCTATGAAACGACATCGTCATCAAGATAACTAGAGTAGCCAGAGGTAGTATAAGGTGTGGTGGAACAACATGCCTAGTCAGCATCACAGCACGCCATTAGAGAACCAGAAGTAGTAGATGGATCGTCGAAAAGAAATGCCAAAATGGAGGGTGTCTTTGAAACAACAAGAAAATGATCACTGGGAAGAGCATACAGATATTAGCCATATAATTGGCATCATGAACAATATTCACGTATTGGAGCGTGCCAATGAGAAACCGATAAAGAATTGGATTTGAAAAGAGAGGACCATCAACAGACATTTATTGAGAACCAACAATGAGAGTATGGATATTTTTTTTATAATCGAGGTGTTCGGGTCAGCTTGTGCGCACCACAATTAATCCCCGGATCTACTAAACATCCTGGAAACTCAGTGAGCAGGTAAGACATCGCGGGAGTGACAAGCATGCATGGCAGAATTTGAACCTGGATGTGAGAGGAAGGGACAAGTACCTTCTAGACTGCTAGGCCAAGACTTTGCTTGCAGTATGGATAGGTTTTATCTCAATTAACCGTAGCATAAGCGGGAATATTACAATACTACTAGTCGGTAAAATAGTTCATTTTGATAATGAATGATTTTTTACAAGTTTATATGTACTATATTGTTAAATAGGACAATAATGAAGTAAGATAAATATGTTTTTTTTTACTTAAGTAGGATATAACATAATAATTAACATGTTCAAAGCAAACATGTATACATCATGTGAAACTATGCATAAATAAAAGTTGAATTGTCATGTTATATATATATATAAGCTTTCATCTCTCTTAATCGATTGTCACTCTTGATGTTTGGCAATTCTAAATAAAAAGAAAGATTATCAATAAAAGTAACTAATAAAGGAGAAATAAGGCATCAATTTTACTAATTGCGATAAGATTTTTGGTTAGAAGAGGAACAACCATGATATCTATGAATTTAATATTTAGGATAACAAATAGGGTACAAGTATGTGTACTGGGTAGGGAGGCATCATTCCCTATAGTTATTGAATATGTACCTATATAATGACTAGATTGGTCCAAAATAGATGGATATATAAGCTAAAGCTTCACTATATGCTAAAA